>JAVYIG010002683.1:0-233247 GCA_035222895.1 Strongylocentrotus droebachiensis | reverse complement strand
TTAATTTAGCTAGGGTTAAGAAGTTAGAAGTTGATATATTTATTGCGCGTAGCATCCATCCCCTGTTTTATTCTTCTTTATTGTTTGGCAAAAGTGTTTTAAAAAAACCCACCAATTATGACAGAAGCAGAAAAGGCGACAAGTTATAGTCAATATTTTAATTAAGAGCAACACAAACCCTTTACAGTTCACTATTCTACTTGGATTAAACGAAATAATACAACGGGTATCACATTATAAAACGCCATCACCTGAACGGTTGATTAAACTAATTTCACGCATTAATTATTGCCACGTAACATGCCTTATACACTGACGACTTTATAACACGCCCTTTGAACAACTAGTCCCTACGGAGATGAAATCCCCCTTACACCTGCACATTAGGATGAAGTTTCATAATTATGTGAACGAAAAATTAGTAATGCGGGATAGATTATCGGTAGAATTCTATGTTTTAATTCGAGAAGAGGACACGAATTTGATTTGTCCCCTCATTTGTTCGCCTTTGTATTCATGAATATTGTAAGCTAGTTATGCTAGTGTGAAATCCCATTTCACACAGTTTTGTGTGTATTCAATTGATCAGTAGGAGACGAGTGGATATGTCACCGGACTGTGGATCACAGGATCCGCGGTTCAAGTTCCACCGCGGCACTATAATGTCCTTTGACAAGACATTGGTATACAGTTGCCACTTTTCACCCCGGTGTTAAATGGGTACCCGGTAGGATGCGAAAGCTAATGTGCTTAGATTAGCAAGTGTGCACTTGTAAAAATGACGCCTGGCTGGAATGCTCCCCAGGGGAGTGGAGAATACATTGTGTGCGGGTAAGCCTGAGTTCGATGACCGGGGTAATAATATATTAATATATATCTGTTAAGCGCTTTGAGAGGATCCTCGGTCCTGAAAAGCACTATATAAAAATAAGCTAAGTTATTATTAACAACAAATAATTACAAATTCTATGCATGACGAAATAAATGCGACACAATTTTTGTTTTCCTCAGACTAATAAAGGGGCACTGGCCCACCCACCCCTCCGCTTTCCTCCCCGGATCAAGACTCCGGATATAAACTTAAGTAACTTCCTCAAACCCACACTTGAACGCCCCACAAATACCTTCCTCAAGTTTAAAAGCAACACCATATAACAGATAAAAGGGATTACAGATGACGGAAACGAAGTCAAACCAGAGGATATATCCATTACAGCATGAAATCCGGAAGATGCCGATTTATTTGCTTCTGGATTTTTCTGATACAATCCTTTCGATCGGGAATAAACTCAACGTTACAGAGGACAAGGAAATCGCTTCCCATATTGAGTGACTTTTAAATGGACCAGTATACAGATAAATTCAGGAGCATATATTTTGAAATAGGGTATGGAGCACAATTAATATCGACAACAACGATTTTAACAATGCCAACAACTACAACGACAACAACAACACCACCACCACCACCACCACCAACAACAACAACAACAACATGTTTTTACACATTCCACGCACCTTTGGGTCTAGAATTTTAACTGGGAAAACAAGAAAACAATGAAGGGGTGCAATATTTGTGAATTTTAGGTATGCGAGAATGGGTTTTTATTAAAGGAAGGGGGGGGGGCTAGTTGTGTCATCTATAAAACTAATTAAAAATAATACTTACAAAATTGATTCTAGCAGTAACTTATTTATTGTTTTAATCCTTGATTCTCAAAAAAATGGATTAGCCAATCAATGAGATACAAATCATAGTTTTTCTAAATAAATTGTATACATGTACATGTAAATGATAAATAGAAATTACTGAATTCGGTTGCATTGGCAGAAAGAAAAGTTAACAATGTTCAAAGGTAAATAACTTTATATACAAGTATTTATATTTGTATTTAAATAAAATTGGAAGCTACCTTTTGAAGAAAAAACAGGTCGTTTGCATTTCGGAAGAGAGAGAGAGGAAGGGAGGGAGTGGGGGAGAGAGAGATAGAGAGAGGGAGAGAGGAAGAGGGAGTGAGGGAGAGTGAGAGAGATGGAAAGGGGGAAAGAGTGAGATAGGGAAAAAGACCCTTATCACCAATCAACACTACCATCAGCATTAGCATCATCATAGACATCACCAAACACATCTATAAGCACTATCATTTCAGCATCAACTTTTCTATCGCCATTATCACTATCATCTTAACCATTATCATCATCCTCTTCCTCATCATCATCACGATCAAAATTATCACAAGCATCATCATCATCATCCTCATCAATAGCATCATCGTCATTATCATTAGCAACATAGTAATCATCATCATCCTTAGCATCATCATCATAATTGGCATTGTCAGAAAAGTTAACGTCACTTCCACTGCAATTTTCATATTCACTAATATCACTTTACAAATACTGTACATCATCTCTCTCGGTATTACAAACATAAGCAGACAAGTAACATTAATTATAACACCAAACGCAAGCTAAATATATCATGAAAACTGTACAATTTATTCACATAACATTTATAAAGTACTTCTCTCAAACATTAGTGCCTGTATTTTGGAGAACAGCAGCTATCTTTAGTCAGTCACTTCCCATAAAATTATAAGTTGCTTCATAAATGTTGTATTAGTTATCCTGTACCCAGTACCAGGTAGGAAGAAATTCCTTGAATGCTTGAGCGCCTTTTCATCGTCGCTCGGCTAAAGCCCAGTTAATAATATGATTAGCATGGCCCTCACAGTATTAATACTGACGAGGCTACCTTGGGTAAACAACACATATTATTATTATCATTTTTTATTTGGTATTTAAATTTGTTTTGGGTGCTAATTTCACTTGTCAAAACATTTCATAGAAACACATAATAATATAAATTCCATGTTTAACCGAATGAATCCCAGTGTTTGTTGGCCTGTCCATACATACATACCAGTATGCTGGATAAGGGAATTTGACACTTGCTGACATGAGATACTGTTTGCCAAGAGCCAGAAAGGTGTTATCTCTCTATTAAAGGTATAGACCAGTTTTGGAAACGCCCCCCTCTCAAAAAATTGGAAACTCTTATAACCAATCATGTGGAAGAATATGTTTTGATTTATACGTGATGATACAAATTTTGCCGGGAAACCGCCTACTAATTGATATATTTTGTAAATTGATATATCTACATGTATCTATAGATATGGCGCATGTGGCGCGTAGTCCCATTTACATCTTTCTGCGTACAGTGCTTGTTACTTTACCAAGACTTCGCCAAATTTCTTATCATTTTGATGATTCCAGAACCTTGCAGTACACACCAATACTTATATATGCTAGATGATCAACCTTTTCTGATCGATTCCACAACGTTTCTTCCACAATGCAATTGCATGACCAGAACTGGTCTTTACCTTTAAGTGCTACTTTATATCATTGAAAAAGGAGATGATGTCTGTCATGAAAGTGAAGCATGTGTTGTAATGAATTACATGAAAGTTTGGCATGCTTTCATGAACGAGGATGCAAACAGGATGTGGAATAATAGAAACTGATAATCATTTTGACTTTTGAGACAGCTACAATAAATCATTCATTAAGTTAAAGGGATTAATCACTTACTCTTCATTTTAAAGAACAAACCGTGTGGGCAAGGTAGGGAAGGGAAAGAATCGCTACCCTAAGCTCAACTGATAGCTTCAAAAGAAACTTACCACTTTGATAAAATATAGATGCATGACTTTTTTTGACATAAATCTGATGAATGTTCACGAGACATACTACATGTTTTTTGGTTTACAATAGCTCCCTTCAATTGTCATTCATGAGATAAGACCCCCAAAATGATGTCAATGAAGGTTCAAAAAGGATTTTACTGGACATGAGCATTTTATCAATGTGCTAACAAACTTAGCCACACCTTCAGTAAGGTATGAGGTTTGTTCTATTTAATCATACCACATCCATAACTTTTCAGACAGTCTAAACACATACTGATGAAGGACACATTGCAACGTTATATTTTCAAATGCAGTATAAATCTTGAAATCAATAATTTAGAAGCAGGTGTGAATGATCACAATAGTTATTCTTGGCCAGGACTCAATAAATCTGGCTGGCATAAAGCCTACACTGAGCACCAACTACCATGCTTTACTATTTTG
Source organism: Strongylocentrotus droebachiensis (assembly GCA_035222895.1). Classification (NCBI taxonomy): domain Eukaryota; kingdom Metazoa; phylum Echinodermata; class Echinoidea; order Camarodonta; family Strongylocentrotidae; genus Strongylocentrotus; species Strongylocentrotus droebachiensis. Next base: position 229,108 of record JAVYIG010002683.1, on the reverse strand, counting down.
TTGTTGTTTATTAAATCTTGCCACGTTTGAGTAATAATATGATTATATTTGTAATACTTGGACATGCAACAGATTTACTTTCCATAAGATGGTTTCATCCTCAATCTCAGGTTCAATTTTTCCTTTTTTTTCCAGGCTGAATTATACTTGAATTATCTTCTCACTCAAACAAGGTACAATAGAATCTAGAAACAGGGGACCACACATACCCCCTCCCCCTAAAACTAGCCATCTTCTAACAGAGAAAATGAAGAAAAGACCCAGTCTTCACACTCCAGACTTGGTTCATATATTTTCATTAAAAAGGAAAAAAAAACTCATTGGGGATTGAAGTCACACCACATACCTCATTTTGAAAGGACATTGTTTACATGAATGACGATCAAATCGTTATCACATCATAAAATCAGTCCAAATGATGTTTGGATATCTGAAATTTATTATTCCACCGAAATGTCTCCTTCCTCTCGCTTCAGCAAGGCTTGTTATGTAAACACACATCACTTGATCATTGAACCACGATCTATGGTAAAAGGGAGTATGTAACAAATAATTTAAAAACTTGCTTGTCATCTTCTGACAGCTAAAAGGGTTTTAACTTGGGCTCTAAACAGACGCTATTCTCATTTATTCTATTCAGAGTTTGTCAAACATATGTTGAAATCAATTAGATAGCTTTTAAAGACCATCAATACTACTGGGCCAGAAGGGATTAGACCACCCAGCCAGGTCATTGACAGGTGGCTATCTCATCAACTCAGCTCTCAACTAACATAAGAAAAAGAGGATCATGGGGGACCAACAGGCACCGATTGTGGAAGTTTTCTATATAGAGGGAGCAAGTAGCTACAAGTAGGACAGTGGGGCTTTAAGGTAGCAATTTCAGTTTTTGGTATAATCTCACAACGACTTAACATAGCATGCAACGTACTTGGGACACAAACTTCTAAATTAAGACAATTTTCTTGAGATATAAAAAGTGAAAGTCTACTGTATTTTGATTGCCATGTGTGTCTTAATTTCAGAATGTGATTTTTTAATAAATATAGTGTCTGTTTGGAGCTGGAAGGACACTAACTCGGATGAATTTACCGGTACACAAAGCCAGCCCTCTTTTGGCTCCAGACAGAAGGTACAATCTTACAGCTACTGTTTGACACATTAAAGATAAACTTGAGTTCTGGTAAAAAAAGATAATGAATTCTCACAGAATCAAATGAAACTTTCACTGAATGTTCAAGATTACAAATAAATGTAATTTGCCAAACGATTTTGGTAGAAAGTGAATACTGGCTGAGTAATGAGCATAGAAAGATCAGGAAATCAAGGTTAGTAGCCCCGACACCATTTGTGTAGTCCCGTATACATCTTTCTATGTACAGTGCTTGTTACTCTACCAAGACTGGGCCAAATTTGTTATGGTTTTGATGACTCCAGAACTTTGAAGTACACACCAATACTTACATGCTAGATGATCAACTTTTTCTGATCCATTCCACACCTTTTCTTTCACAATGCAATCGAATGACCAGAACTCACCTTTATCTTTAACAGTAAACTTAATTATCTAAAGTGAACTGCAGATCAACAGATATTATAGAAGTGGATGATCATATACATGTACATGTAGTATGAATGATCAGAAGACCACATCATTTTTAGTCTGATGTACTTCCTGTAAAATGAGCGCTTCATGATTCAATTCAAGATATCAACCGGAACCACACTTTACAAAGCACACAGCTGGTGAGTTGAGTCCTTTCAATGGTGTAGCAGGTCATATATACAAACACATTACTGGTGTAGTGAAGATCTGTTTTGGGTGGGATATAATCATTTCCTGTAGGATCTCCTATGCCTGGAAAAGAAAACAAAATGAGACAGAAAGGAGGTAATAAATCATCTGAGAAGCAGGACAAAGCATAGACCACATATCAAAGGTGAGGGGGGGGGGGGGGGCGCAGAGGTGGGGAGAGAAGATTGTAAGGAAAATTATTATTTCTTCTGCCACCTGTCTTAATTCGATTACAAACTATTCACAGTGACCAAAAATTTGGCACACAGAAAAAACAAAACAAAACTGCATAAAAATATCATCAATGATTAGTGTACTGATCTCAAGATTGGAAAAGGTACAAAAGAATTTGAATGAAACCTGAAGAAAAGAAAAAAAAAGAAGAAAAAAAATAACAAGACCCAGGGGGTGTTTCATAAAGCTGTTCGTAAAGTAACGCATGACTTTACGAACGAGTTTTATATGAAAAGCCAAATGGGATGCTCAATCATTTTAAACTGCACATCAACTTAATTTGAACTGTGCAGATGTAGATTAACATTCTTATTATAACTATCATTTTTAATGCAAAGTATATTTTTTGCTATAATTTAATTGAGGTTATTTGAAATATAGTCACACTTCGTTAAAAACTTTGGGCATCCTATCTGACACTTCATATTCAAGTCATTCGTAAAGTCATGTGTAACTTTACGAACAGCTTTATGAAACACCCTCCAGCAGTAACACGTTGGTGAGTAGGGAGAAGACCTTACCTATCATCCGGTGATGTTGACCGATGTCTATGATGGTACCTATCATCACTCCTCTCGTCACGCCTATCGTCACGTCTTTCATCGCGTCTCTCATCACGATGATAGTTACGAACTAACACAAAATAAGGAAATATAATAATAATAATAATAATACAATATTCATAAAGCGCATAATAAACATTAGTTTCTCTATGCGCTGTACAAGCATAATGATGAGAAATATAATCACATAAAAGGAATCAACACAGAGAAATATACAAATCTTATAACTACTAAAATGACTAACTTAAAGATGAAGTTGAGTTCTGGTTATGCGATTGCATTGTGAAAGAAACGATGTGGAACCGACCAGAAAAGGTTGATCATCTAGCATATATGTGTATTGCAAGGTTCTGGAATCATCAAAATGATAAGAAATTTTGCCAAGTCTTGGTAAGGTTACAAACACTGTACACAGAAAGATGTATATGGGACTACATGAACACGTGGCGTAAAAAGCCGGCCCCCCCCCCCCCCCCCCGATTTTTACGATGTTACATGCATATTTAGAATATGAAGGCAATTGAAGAGCCATGCTTTTCAGGGAACATGTCTTATCTGATGTTCTTCCACACTTGCATAATAAGAATGAGTAACGCTCACAAATTATTTTTCATCTCTTCCCAGAACTCAACCTTCTCTTTAACATAGTAAATAACATAATAAAGAGATAGCTAACATGGTCAAAACAAATAAGGTAAGTAAGGATAGTTTAACAAATATACAAATGTTAGAAGATACCTATTGAAAGTTACATCTAATGTACAGATACAATGAGAGAAAAAAACATAAATATAATAATGTATGATCATCTTTCTACTGAATTTTGTTGTGATGCATTGATGGATATTTATCTGACATTCTGTCTCAGTGAAACATGTAAGTTTTGACATCACTCAACAGGATCTACACTAAATTAGACCAACATGCATATCTATTTTATGATGCTGCTCTGGGGGGTGTTTCATAAAGCTGTTCGTCAAGTTACGCATGACTTTACGAACGACTTGAATATGAGAAGCCAAATGGGATGCTCAATCAATTTTAACTGCATCAACTAAAGTTCAACTGTGCAGATGTAGATTAACATTTTTATTATAACAAACAATTTTTAATGCAAAGTATATTTTTTGCCATAATTTAATAGAGGTTATTGGAAATATAGTCACACTTTGTTAAAACATCAGGAAAAACTTTGGGCATCCTATCTGGCACTTCATATTCAAGTCATTCGTAAAGTCATGCATAACTTTACAAACAGCTTTATGAAACACCCCCCTGAAGGCCTCCAAGACCAAAAGGAAAACTATTAAATTCTAGAGAGAGCTCATTACCTGGTGATCTGTGTCTTCTTTCCCTTGATCTGCTCCTCCTCTCCCTGTCTCTCTTTGGGCTCCTGCTTCTCCTTCTCTCTCTGTCTCTCCTGGGAGATGGGCTCCTCCTCTTGGGAGAACGACTTCTCCTGAATCAAAATCAATGACATCATGTTAGGTTTCTTTCAATTATCAATACCAACCCTTTCCCATAAGAAGTATTTTAGTTCTGGTGATGACAAACTGGTGAAGAATAACATCTTTTGAAATGTGGATTTACAGAATAATGATGAAAATATCCTGGAAACAAATGAAAACCAACAAAGAGATTTTTCACATGGCAGGGCATAAACAAATTGCACTAGTAGGATTAGTTAAGGAGAGAAAAATCAAATACTTTGTTCATGTTAAAAGGCACCAAAGCCTCTTATAAAGGATGTATTGGAAGGAAGAGTGGAAGGAAGTAGACCGAGAGGGAGACCCAGAATCAACTGGGAAGAGAATGTCAAGAACTGGAGTGGACCAGAATGGCAGAAGGTTATCTCATCAACTCAGCTCTCAATTAACATAAGTAAAAGAGGATCATGGGGGACCAATGATCACAGGTTAGGCATTGTTTTCTATATAGAGGGAGCAAGTAGCTTCAAGTAGGACAGTGTGGCTTTAAATCAAACAATTTTTTGTTATCTTACCTTTTAGGTGATCGACTACGACTTCGACGATGCCTTGGTGAAGGACTTCTCCTTGGTCTGTCGTGATCGTGATGGCTACCCCGGTGACGTTCAGGTGACTTTTTTATCTCCTATTTTTAAGAATCACAGTGCAAACAATACAGACATTGCAACAAGTCAAATTTAGAACAAGTAAGATGTTTGGATTAGTAAAAATTATTATTTACATGATTAACATCTATCATGATATGAATGTAAATCCTGAAATTTTCTTGTACATGAAATGTATATGGAATATAAGTATATTATGTTATGTTAAGTTTTATGTTAAAGAGAAGGTTGAGTTCTGGGAAGAGGTGAAAAATAATTTATGAGCGTTATCATTCTTATTATGCAAGTGTGGAAGAACATCAGATGAGACATGATCCCTGAAAAGCATGGCTCTACAAATGCCTTTATATTCTAAATATGTCATGTAACATCGTAAAACTCGGGGGTAGGATTTTTACGCCACATGTTCGGGTAGTCCCATATACATCTTTCTGTGTACAGTGGTTGTAACTTTACCAAGACTTGGCCAAATTTCTTATCATTTTGATGATTCCAGAACCTTGCAATACACACAAATTCTTATATGCTAGATGATCAACCTTTTCTGGTCGATTCCACACCGTTTCTTTCTCACCCTTCCGCATGACCCTTAATCAAAAGCTAGCAGCTGCCTACTTTTGATATCACCTGTTCAAACCTCAATGATCTCTCATTTTTTGCAGCCAACAGGGTTTTGTCATTCATTATTGACGTCATGAACAAGTATGACTTGCTTTCGCATTAATATTTGCTGATGGATCTTATGCTACGGTCACAAAGGTTCGTACAAACGATTATTTCATACAAATCTCTGTTTTTCCATTGTCTTCCCGAATTTCCATTGTCTAAAAATTGTTTGTACATCGTTTGTAGCAGTTCGTAATGGCATTTGTGACCGAGGCTTTAGGCGGAATTAATTAGAAGTAAGATGAGGAATATAAGATAACTTACAGGTATATCGATGTCATCGTCACTCGAGTCTTCCATGTCGTCCAGATCCTCCTCCAGAGGGCTAACCTAGTATCATAAAAAGGGTCAAGGGTCAATGAATGTCAATCAAAAAACATGGTTAGGTCTCCTACACAGAATATATTAACTCACTTGTAACTAACTTGATCCAGGATTATTTAATCTTTATACTGTTGTTCCTATACATGGTTTCCTTTGGTTGGGGTTGTCGTCATATTTATCTGGGGCATCTTTCCACCATTTCTCAAGTCCAGATTTGAAACGATCGATAGTGGTACTCTCCACAACGTCGCCTGGAAGACCATTCCACACATTGATTATTCTCTGGCTGAATGAGTTTTTCCTTAGTGTCTTCCAGCATTTTAGCTGGTAAAGCTTTAGTGAGTGACCACAGGTGCGACTGCACTTTGTTCTGCTGAAGAAGTGTTGTTCTTGAAGATTATCAAGATAAGTGTTGTTCTTAAAGATATTGTAAATTAAGTTTTCATGGTGTTAGACCCCATACATATAACAGCCTCCAAGCAGAGCTCTACAATATTTTTTTTTCATGGGGGAGAGGGTCTGGACTGAGAGTTTACTGTCTCTATGCATGAGCCACTTTATAAAAAAAAGATATTGAAATTTGGGACCCAGACACAACTTGTGAGCACCGATATAACTAGGTTTCTGTTAGTGTTGAATCCCTGGCTTTAGTGATTTTGATGTAAACGCAAAGTTCACATGTGAAGTTTATTAATTTGTCGATTATGGTGATTCGTACAGGAAGAAGAACTTGACATTTGACACTCGATGAACCGGAGGACTAAATCCATCTATGCAACTTAGCTGGGGCTTAAAGGTACTATGTCCCTTTTGCAGCCAACCTCAAATGCTGTAGAACTTTGCAGGAATTATGAATATGTCATGTATGTCCTATCTGTGAAATCTAAACGTTAGCAGTGTCCTCATATTCAAATTATGCAAGGAAACCCGTTTACTTGCTAGACTTCACTGTCAGACACTATTGAGTGACTGACTGGCTTTTTTTCTTCTTTGGTAATAACATACATGAAAAGAGTTGTAAAGGGTACATGAGCATTTGTCTACATCAATAACCCACTTCTTGTGATGGCCAAGATTAAACTGATTGAATCTTTGCGCAGCATAAAACGTATGACCATTCGGTACAATTGTCTGAAAATCAAGACTATTACTTTTGGGCTCTATAGCCCTAAAGTCGATTTGACAACTAATAGTCGTTATTTTCCCACTTGAAGACATTTTCAAGCCCCACCTTTTTTAGGGAAGTTCTAAATTAGTATTATCTTTCAAATGCAGTTGGAATTTAACTTTTTCATTTTTTTGGCCTGCAAATGGGACATAGTACCTTTAAACTTAGCCAAAAGTTTGCCAGCTTTTAAAGAATATGAGCAATAGGGTTGCATGCATGCCGCTATCCTGTGTCATACAGGGGTGATAGTGAGCACGAACAAATTTCCCCTCTTTTAGAATAAGAAAATTGGGAAAAACTGGGAAAATCTGGAAATATGAGGAAAAAAATGGAGGAAAAAAAAATATGAGGAAAAAAAAATAATTGGGAAACCGATTTAAATCAGGTAATTATCAGGCCTGGTCATAAGCATCATGATATCAGAACAAAGAGGCTATTGAAACCCTAGTCAATACTTACGCGTAGTTCAAGCTGCTCAGTCTCCTCCAGGATGTGTCTCTTCTGCACACGAGGGAGAATGATGTCACAGACTCGCTCTTCATTCAGGAGCTCGTCGATGAACTCATCAACATGGGATAAGAAATATCCTATAGAGAAGAATAATGTTTGAAGTTAGAAGTTTATTTATTCCACATTTTACATAAAAACAGTTTATATATATATATATATATTTTTTTTTTTATACAAGCATATATTATATATGAGTAGATTTCAAATCAAGTTTGAAAAAAAAAAAAAAAAAATCTTGGCCCTAAAATAGGGTGCGTCTTATACACAGAGATTTACGGTAATTACGCACAAGTCAAAGATTGCCTAAGCCAACGCACGTCACTCAGACCCGTCAAGGTCGACTTACGTGAGCTTGACTGTATCTCATGACAAAAATTGGTAGAAAACATAACACAGGTGAGAAATGTGCAAAGAAAAACAAGAAAAGGAGCGAGTTATTATTATTATTATTATTATTTATTTGGCACTTTTAAAAGAAACAAAATCAGGAAACAATATACAATCTACATAGGACATAATGAATACATTTGACACTTGCGCACCCGACCAGGTAGCCTGGGTAAGGAACGGGTCAACTTAATGTCCATGATCATGATGAGCTCTATAACGAGTGGTTCCTCGCGGGCGTTTATGTGTCGTATACTTTTTAGTAGTAAATGATATTTCCATCAAGTATTCTCTAGTTTGTTAACCTACACAGGTGCATTTGAGCTAGTAACTATTGAAATATAGTGAAATCAACCAAAATCCAGATTACTTTTAGTTTTTCCACTTACCACCAATCTTATCCTGTCTCCTGATCTTTCTGTAGTCATTGTACAGAGGTTCTAGGTACTTATAAACATCAAGACCTTCTCCCACCAGTCTGATATACAGTGCTCCAAGGCAACGCACATACCTAGGTAGGTTACACATACAAAATAATAGAGAGATATTCAGGGGGTGAAATGCAACAACCCAGTGTACTAGTGTATGAGAATTTTATGGGTAGGCAAACTTGTATATATGGGGCCTGTCACCACGAAATGAGTCCAGTTGGTCAAAAATTTTATTCCTGTTTTTAAGTATTATATGAATCTACATTAAGTAAGCTTTAAATTAAGGGGTCACACATTAAAATTGATAAATTATATCCAGAAATATGAACAAAAACCTAATTGGAATTTATAAACAATGGGATTACCCAGTTTTAAAAATGCATCATTTTTGTGATAATTTCAGATTACATAGCCTATATTATTTGCCAAAAAATGTTAGGAGATATTTTCGTGACCTAAGCTCTGGGGACATAAACTACGAGACATTAATAAGTCGATTTTTGGAAAAATCTTAAATGTGGTAGGTGGGTCAATTTTCAGTACATACACACTATACATCGCTATTACTACGATTGAGCCTAATGCGACACTGGACTCATTTCGTGGTGACTGGCCCCATATTGTGTTTATTATTTAGATAGAAAAGGATGTTCTACTTCATCTCAGCAGCAGCTCACTAATGTGATTGGCCTATTTGGTACAGTTTTTCAGGACACAATGGCATGATCTGGGGGGCGTTTCACAAAACTTGTCATCAGTGACAAATGACAGTTTTTGTTATAAGCTACTGAAATCCTTGCTTCTGATTGGTTATCAGCAGATTTGTCATTGAAAAAGGCTTTGTGAAACGGGTCCCAGATGTTCTAAATCATAATCTGTAAAAGGGATACCGGTAGTTGAATTTTGTTGCAGAGGGCACTTCACAATTTTTTTTGTTTGTGAGATAATGAAAAACTGAGTGTCAAATTTGAAAGAAAATACAATTTAAATAACAAAATCATCTTTGTTTGATCAAAATTGGTTCAGAGACGGCTGAAATATCCATAAATATAACGATTTAAAATATTTGAACCAGCCGTTGAAAAAAAAAAAAAAAAGCACCTTATACGTTTTATTCCAGCCAAAGCCGATGTTGGCTGTTTGTTTGCTTTTTCAAGTTGATTATAATACGCACAACCGGTCGGCTCGTTTATTGTTATTATTAATTAATTAATTAAATGGTCATTATTTTTTTTGAAAGTGGAGCTGAATTGGTATGGTCGTATAGGCAAAATTTCAAAAAAATGTTGGGGTCTAAATCAACGATCGTCCCCCAATTCGATTATGATTATCGGTTACAGGGTTATATTTTCATTAGAAGGGGAATAGGTCTGCGACTCTATACTTACTTGAAGTCCTCATTTTTGATGAACTCGATAACAATGTCCTTCTCTGGCTGAATCTGTAGCATTTTCAGAAGTAGACACAGGAATGGAGACGGCTTGATATTCCCTCCATAGGTACCTCCTATAAAACGCAACTCCATTGCTTTGTCCACTAGTAGTTCAGCTGGAAATGAAAGAGATTATTGTCAGTTACCTCTGCAAAAATGTGTCGGGCGTGGGACCTACCTAGGCCTGTTTCGAGTACACGTCCCAGAAGTTCATTAAACAGGTACGGTAATAAAATTTCTACCGTGTACACAAAAACACATTCTAAACTTATAAACAAATTCCCAAGGCAACCTATTATAAAGAAATGTATATTGCATCTATAACTTTCAAGTTAAGGAGATGTCATTTGTATCGATTAAATTCATACCAGAATATTAATTTTTGATAGCCAGGTTCTCGGGTTTCGGGCAGTAAAAACAGGTCTTAATATGCTATAATGCATGCAACCGGTACCTCAGAAGCTGCAATTCTTAACGATTGTGTGAGCTATTAAACTACACACCCCTACTAGTCCCTGCAATGTGCATTGTACGCACTCATGTGTATAAGAGAAGCGTGGTTGGAGTAGGGTGTCTGATCGTGCACCCGATGAAGTGTGCTAAAATCCTTTCCATAGAGATTGCATGCATCCCTATGCAGTCTATGTACATTACGCGATCATGCAAAATTGGTCAATGTTTTTTCCTGAAGGTGAAACTCAATAAATTAGGTGTCATATGAAAGAGCAGGTTTTTCTCCATATTCCCCAAAGGGCTCACCCCCCGGAAGTCTAAAAATATCTTGATCAAAACAGGGATTTAAACATCGTTTCCATCGTAGCTCCGATCTTTGCCACTTTCCTGAAGTGACCCCAGGCTTATGTAGGGCTAGACGTAAGGAAAATATCTATGCGCTTATTTTTTTGCTAGCCCCAAGGGATCACAAGCGATAACAGGTTGAAACTACCCTTCCCCCCATTTTTTGGATCAGCTAATTTGGGAGGCGTGCGCTCCGCTCAGTCCAAACCATGGTGACAACGCGTAAAATCTGACATTTTTTTCCCAACAAATCTGCCAAGAGTCTGGGATATAAATAAATGACAACTAGGCACAGTAATACAAATACGATTTTCTGAAAATTCAGGTGTGATTTCTAATGTTTCTTTCAAGTATATTTCTGCGCATCGCAATGCCAATTTTCTTCACTGCTTCAAAATCACCTTGAATTTTTTTTTGCAACAAATTTGATACGACGTCTGCATGACTCTGGCATGGTATGGTATGTGTGGGATATGTGATATGCTATTATGCGATGTATTTTAAAGGGATTTTACCATGCATCCAACCAATCGGCCGAAAACTGGAGATGGTGGATTACCCCCTCCTTTCTAATATTTTTTGTATGAATTTGCCTAGAGTAAAGGAGCCGGTAAACGACCAGCTCCAGTTTTTGGCCGATCCATTGGATGCATGGTAAAATCCCTTTAAAATACATCGCATAATAGCATATCACATATCCCACACATACCATACCATGCCAGAGTCACTCAAGAACCACATTTGCAATGGAAAATATATCCTAAAATATCACATTTTAGCGATGTAATCGGCGGTCCCGCTACCCAAATCTGAAAAATCGAGTTTCTTACGCGTGTATGTAAGAAATATGGGTACCATAAAATGAGCTTTATTTCAAGTATTTTTCAGATTTAGAGCCCGATTTTGTGTTAGTGACAAGCTCAAAAGTATCTCATCGCATGTATTAAATCAATGCAGCCGGACCCCGCCACGCACACACGATATGTCTGTCTAATTCAGATTCCAACTTCCGATCACCGCTGTGCCTGTCTTCGGCCAGGCGAGCACCCGGGAGCTCCGGCGTGGGATACCTGCTCCGCCCGCTTGTGCTATACATCAGCGCGGAAACGCACGGCGCGCGCGAGCGCTTCCTATTGACTTTGTACATGCGGTCGTAAACTGAATCGCTAGGCCGATAACTGGCTCCAAAACAGTGAAAATTGAAATGAATATTGTCATGGCAATTCGTGATTTTTTTCTGGGATGCTTTTTTTGTTTAAATAATAATAATATTTGCTTCATGATTTGAACAAGAAATGATAATGAATAGGAAGTAAAGAGTAAAAAAAATAGGATTTTGTCTTAAGTGGCCGAAAACCGGCTCCTTTACTCTAGGCTAGATAGAGTCTAGACTAGAGAGAGTAGAGTCTAGTCTAGATAGAGTCTAGAGCTAGAGTCTATTATTATTTGTCATAAAATAAAGCTAGCATCTAATTGGCAATGTGAAATCAGGCATTTTAGCGTACAAAAAGTGTGTAATTTAAATCTCCGGCGGAATCAACATAGTGTAGGCCGAACCCGGACCCTACATGTAGCGAACAGTCAGGCTCTGGAGCGCCGACGCCTTCGGCGGCGGAGCTCCCTGGCTATGGCCTGGCTCATTGGCTGGGCCTGGAGGCGTGTAGCCGGGTGGACGAAAACAAGAAGTGATCTGCTGCAGATCACCTAATTAAATAATCAGATATCACATATGCCTAAAATTCATACCACTTAGAGCGAAACATTCTTCCTTCCAGTATCTTGATTCATAAATTCTTGATCTTGTGATTTTTTCCACCAAATACTGCGGATTCTTCCCCTTGATGCTGCGAGCGTCTCGGACCGTGCGATTCGCCATCTTGGAAAAGCATATAATGAGTGTAGAGTGAAGAACAGTCGTTAAAGATTACGCAGTATGCATGTAGTTCTCCAAAATCTTTTGATTAATATCTTTGATTGATTTAAAGATATAAATTAATGAAATAAAAATAATATTGTACTAAAAGCGAATTGTTTGTAGCTTTAAAATTAACAATATTACATTTTTTTTCATAAGACAGTCTAATGAAAGACTACGCTTTATTTATACACACGTGATACGTGTCGCGCGAAACGTAAACCCGACTTTGTTTATTATCAGCAGCCCAGCTGAACGTTGTGTGTCACATTTTATCCCATTATTTCGAGGTTTCAAGATGTCTGCAGACAGAATACAAAGAATGAGAAGAGAGAAAGGATTTGCATGGATTGGATCAGCCAAAAGTAACGGGAAAGCAAAACGACGCTGTAATAAACATTATGAGTGAGTACTGAGTCAGTGTTTACAATATTAATTTGACTGAAAAAATTTGAGTAGGGGTCTAGATCTAGTCTATGAGAGAATGTGAGAGTGTGAGTCTTCTTCTTTTCCTTCCTCTTTGTTGACTTTGTGGCATTCATGCACTTTTATTATGGATAGGCTTACATGTAGTCTAAATGTAAAGTCGACATCTATGTTGTAACTAAGTTGTAGATCTATAGCCCTATACTAGGGTCTATAGATCTAATAATGGATCCGGGCTAACTCGGACCAGGGGACAACTCGGCCCAGTTGCAAAAACTGTCATTTTTTGTCATTTTACCCTAACTCTAACCCTAACTCTAACCCTAACCCTAACCCTAATCCTAACCCTAACCCTAACCCTAAACCTAAACATGCAAAAAATGACCGTTTTTGAAACTGGGCCGAGTTGTCCCCTGGTCCGAGTTACTACTACTAGTTAGCCCGACTCCCTATATAGATAGTCTAGAAGGTCTAGACCTAATATATATATACTAGACTAGATCTAGATAGATCTAGACTAATTCAGTTCCAAACTCTCAATAATCTCAGAGTCAGAGTCTCACTCTTGAGATGGCCGGATTATGACTGGGTGGGTTGGCGTTGGATTTTTACTTGGCAGGTTCACTTTTTAGCTTTTTTTTATACTTGCGTAGCTTAGAACAGTGGGAAGACTTCCATAATTTGCGACAGCCACTCAAATTGAATAGGAAAATAAAATAAATAACGGTCTGTTTTCACTCAAACTTTCAGATTAATCATAAATTGTACATGTAGAAACTAGGCCTAGAAATACTAGCATTGAAGTCACTACCTAACTCCTAAGCACCATTTTCTCTCATCTGAAAATATTTACCAAGTCCCTTTAAATAGATCTAGATCTTTGTTTAAAGTAATCCATTGAACAATGATGTCATCTCACAAAATCATGGGAAGACCTACTCGATTGATTATTCTCTTGCTGAATTAATTTTATTTTTACTGAGTGATTTTCTGCAGTTTTTGCTACATGTACTAGACCTAGTAGTACAACAAACAAATGAATATCATGAATTGAGATTTGTCCTTCATGAAAACATTGCATGATCTGTGTTTTTAACTTAACAGACTGTGTGCTTTATGTAACTGACTTTATTATGATACTGATACTAGCTGTGACAAATGCACTTTCACTAAAGATCTCAATTAATTTCCTTTCACTATTTTGCAGAGGATTCCATCTTCCAGGAATTGGTGTAATCAAGGTGGGGGACCATGTCCTTATAGAAGGGGAATCAGATGAGAGTTTTGTGGCTCTTATTGAAGACCTCTTTGATAATGGTAGGTATCAGCTCTTTCAACTCCTACTTCCTAGCAGGGACAAAATTATTTAAACAACTTCGGGGGCTATTTTTCAGGCTTGCTCGCATGAAAACAGCAGTCTTTAAATTTGTTTTGCATTAACTCTATGCACATTTTGGGGGCTCTTTTATGACTTTCAGGGGCTCTTTTTGGCATTTCGGCGGCTAATTTGCCTGAGCCCCTGTGTATTTTTTCTCTTGCTTCCTAGCTACATTTACATGTACCTTTATTATTTTTTAAATTTAAGTTGCAAAATGTGAACATTAGCATCACCAATCAGTTTCTGAAATGTGCTGAAACAGCAGACTCTCACTGAGAGCTCTGGTAGGCCAATCAAGGGGTTCACTGCAAATTAAGATGAATTTTGGATAGGGTAGAATACATGTATGTGCAGCATTGAAGTTGAAAGTTTAGAATGAATTAAGGGTAAATCCAAGTCATGGTAATGGATAATACAGGCCTGATAAAACCCGATTTAAATCGGTTTCCCGATTTTTTCCAGATTAAAAAAAAAAAAAAAATCCCCATTTTTTTTTAAAAATCAGATTTTTTTCTTCTTCTTCCCTATTTTATCTGATTTTTCTGATTTCCGCCTTATTTTCTCTATTCCCTATTTGCCCTATTTTCCCCCCAATTTTCTTACTCGAAAGAGGGGAATGTTGTTAGATGCCATTTCTTTCCCCGCGAATCCTCTTCTTTTTTTTTACTCACGGGGGGCGTGGTTGAGGGGAAAACAAAAAACTTAGTTTTTTTTTAGTGCTCACTATCACCCCTGATAAAAGGAAGTATAGGAAGTCATAAAATGTATGACTGGTATAAGAACTCTGTTTAGAGTCTTGCCGTCTAGCCCTATAAATATTCCAAAATATCTAAGGATATCTGCCCTTGGGAAATTCATGGTTATACAACTGTATATGAATCAGAATGAATTAGATGTTCAGATTAGAATAAACTTGTAACAATTGAAAGACCACAGATTTTTGTAAACCAGCTCTTTGTTCTTACAAATTACCAAGTTATCAATATGGATTATATTATAGTTTGTTTTCATTTTATATGAGACTATTATTTTATCAAGGTAAACTTAATTCTATGATGATCATTGTCAAAGTCAATCTAGGGAATGAGATAACAAGATTTAATCAGTAATCCATTTCCCTCCTCTCTCCCCCTTGCCATAGGACAAGAGGATACCGATGACCCTCGTAGGGCCAAGGTCCAGTGGTATATGCGCCCCTCAGAATTGCCCAAGACAATTGCCCGGAAGCTGCCCTCAGCGCCCCTCTCCAGGGAGATCTACAAATACACCCAGTCTAAAGGAGCGTCTACAGATGTGGAGATCGATGCAGAGACCATTATTGGAAAATGTGTGGTAGGTTGACATTGTCTCCTCCTATAGAGCTTGGTAGTCCTTAGCAAGGCTACTAGGGGGTGTTTCACAAAGAACCAGAGTCGAACTTAACTCTTAAGTTGGACTTAAATATTATGGAGAGCCATTTGTAGCCTTAAAATAAAATACACGCAAAGCAAAAATTCAATTATTTTAGACTTTTCATAAATTCCACATCAAGAACATGAAATCTCCTGGATAATAGACAATATGAATGATTTGAATCAACATTTTATGCCTTTTAAAATAACTTTTACAAAATATTTTCAATGATGCTAACGGCTTTCCATAATTTTTAAGTCTAACTTGGAGATAAGTTCAACTTAGGATCTTTGTGAAACACCTCCCTGATCTTATACCAATAAGTCATAGTGAGAAATCATTGTTATAGGCAACCCTTATGAAAACTGTAACCAAATAACAAAGAATGATGTGGAATAAGCAGTTTTGCTGGAGAAATCTGAGTCAATTACCCCCATCCTCTTTTCAAAGGTTCATCATCTTCCGTTCTCAACACATGACCCATCCATCTCAATCCACTTCTCTTTATAAAGCCTCGGTCACAAATGCCATTACGAACTACTACGAACGCCGTACGAACGATTTTCAGACAATGGAAATTCGGAAAGACAATGGAAAAACGGAGATTCGTACGAAATTATCGTTCGTACAAACTTTTGTGACCGTAGCATTACTTCCATCACAGATTCTCCCAGACTCAACCTTCCAATGTGCTTATTTGTGTTCTCTTTTTTGAACTTTCCGATAGATAAAACACAAGTGAGCTCATGGAAAGGGTTAGGTCTGGAAGAAACTGTGGTGGAAGTGGTAAAAGAGATGTAAATTGAGATGGATGGGTCTTGTGTTGAGAAGGGAAGATGATGAACCTATGAAAAGAGCGTGGGATCTGGACATGGATGGTATAAGAGGCAATGGAAGACCTAATATTACATAGAAAGATATAGTAAAGAAAGAAACCAGTTAGGTTGGTCCAAGCGAAGAGAACGCTCAAGACAAGAAAAAATGGAGGGAGTTTCATCATGGCCGGAAAGTCAGTAACCCCTCGTAAAAGGCCAAATGCTGACTTTAGTAAATGATAATGATGATGTAGAAATTGTATTAATTTCTTATTGATATTAAACACTCCATTGCCACAGCATACATGTAGTGGATTTATTTTAAAACAAAGTTTATGTCAATCTTAAATGCTAAATTTTCTCATTAGAAACTTTACTATTTTGAAAAGTGCTTGGTCAACATGAATATTGTACTACACCATCCCTTAGATAAAAACAACTTGCAAGTACGAGGCAAGGCAAGAAATAATTTGTGTAAATACTCTTTCTTGCATATATATATAACAGTAAGTAAATTTATCGCATTGTTGGTATACTTAGAGGTGTTGTGGTCGAGTTGATACGTCACCGGACTGTCGATCACAAGGTCCGCTGTTCGAGTCCCGTCACGGCACTAATGTCCTTTGGCAAGACATTGATCTACATTTGCCACACTCAACCCAGGTGAGGTAAATGGGTACCTGGTAGGAAATTGGGAATTAATTCCTTGAAATGCACTGTGCGCTGATAACGGCTGCCGGAGCTGAAGCTAGGGTAATAATTTCCAAAGCTCTTTGGAAGCGCATAGAGATGTTATTTCATAACGTATCATGCGCTAGACAAGAACTGAACTATTATTATTATTATTATTATTACAGGTTGAAACAGTAGAAGTTGACAGCGATCTACCAGATGAGAAGGAAAACCAAGGGATACCAGTCCTTTATGCTCGCTATGGCATCAATGTAACCACGGTGACACCTCTGATTGAACCTGAGAGTGAAGAAGAGGAAGAGGAGGAGGACGAAGAAGAAGAGGAGGAGGACGAAGAAGAAGAGGAGGACGACGAAGAAGAAGAGGAGGACGACGAAGAAGAAGAGGAGGAAGTGAAGAAAGTGGTCAAGAAGAGCTCTCAAAAAGTGAATTTGAAGCCAGTCAATAAAGGTAAGACTAATCTTCCAGTTAAAACATTGAATGGAATCTTAAAATTTTGATTCCAAAATGATTCTGTCTATTAAAGATTAAGGGTGAGTTCTGGTCATCCGATTGCATTGTGAAAGAAAAGGTGTGGAATGGATCAGAAAAAGTGGATCATGTAGCATGTAAGTATTGGTGTGTACTGCAAAGTTCTGGAGTCATCAAAATCATAATAAATTTGGCCCAGTCTTGGTAAAATAACAAGCACTGTACACAGAAAGATGTATATGGGACTACACAAATGGTGCCGGGGGCTACTAACCTTGATTTCCCAATCTTTTAATGCTTATTACTCAGCCAGTATACATTTTCTACCAAGATTGTTTGCCTAATGACATTTATTTGTATTCTTGAACATTCAGTGTAAGTTTCGTTTGATTCTGTGAGAATTCATTTTCTTTTTTTTACCAGAACTCACCCCTATCTTTAAGAATGTGAAGGTTTGATGAGCTTGGAGAGAACTGAACACTTTCTTGATTTGTGTCTTTTCAAATACCTGTCCTCATAAACTGTAATTTTTAAAGAGCCATACTCACTTCCAATGAAAATACCTCTTAATTCTTTTTTCTTCCCTTGCATCTTGAATCAGGTCTTACACCTAGGAGGAATCAAACCTTCACTGCGGACGAAGTATGGGATATGTTTTCATCTGATGACGACATGTCGCCATGGAAACAAACAAAGAAGAGCCATTCCAAGAAGCCTGCAGTATCAACAAAGAAGGAATCCTGGAAAGTTGGCAGTGTCAGTCGTTCGGGTGGTAGAATAAATCTCATTGGAATCAAACCTAAGGTTCTTGAGGGCTTGGAGATGGAAGAGAAGATGACTCGTGGAGGACGACTAATAAAACCAACTCCCAAGATGAGCGTTACCAAGGAAACAAAAGCACAAAGCAAGTCAACATCAAAGAAGCAACTACCTACTACTCCCATTCAGAAGTCCAAGGTGGTAAAGACACCTAAGACTGTTGGAGGTCGAGTTGGTCGAGCATCCAAGGTTGAATCATTGAGGAAGACCCAGAGCTGTATAAAGGAGAGCGTGAAGCAGAAAGATAACGCATCCACACCCAGGAGGAGGAAATTGACGTATTATGAGGAGGATGAGGAGGAGGAAGAGGAGGAGGACGAGGAGAACTTCAAAACACTAAAGAAGAGGAAAATGTCAGCTTCTTTAAAATCTACACCACAAGTGAGTAAATATTTTGTTTATTGCTTAACCGTTCCCTCTCCCCCTCTCCTCTCCTCTCCCCCTCTCCTCTCCTCCTCTCCTCCTCTCCTCCTCTCCCCCTCTTCTCTCCCCCTTTCTTCATCTCTCCTCTCCCCCTCTCCTCTCCCCCTCTCCTCTCCCCCTTTCCTCTCCCCCTCACCTCTCCCCCTCCTCCTCTCCTCTTCATCTCTCCTCTACCCCTCTCCTCTTCACCTCTCCTCTCCCCCTCTCCTCTCCCTCTCTCCTCTCCCCCTCTCCTCTCCCACTCTCCTCTCCCCTCTCCTCTCCCCCTCTCCTCTCCTTCTCTCCTCTCCTCCCCCTCCCCTCCCCCTCTCCCCCTCTCCTCTCCCCCTCTACTCTCCCCCTCTCCCTCCCCCTCTTCTCTCCCGGGCCCCCTTTGTGACGTATGAGAGGTAATCTTAGTTTTGAAACAATAGAAGAAAACAAATCACAAACCCTTTGCTTGGAGTACATGTTTGTCATCTCCTGTTGTCAACCAAATCAGAGTTTTCCCTGTGGGAACCTCTCCTTTCCAAATTTGCACTGTGTGAATGGTGCCCGTGAAGTCAAATCTGCCAGTAGTTTATACCAGTCCAGGTTGTTGTAATTTCATTTGTTTTTGCAACTTTACTGAATATTCCTTTCACTGTCGTATTAGACTAGTATCAAAATTATTTTAATTTTTTTACAGATTATCGGCAAGAAGAGAAACTTTTCAAAGAAAGATGCAACCCCTGGTATCCATAGCAGATCAACCCCCTGTAAGACCCCTTCACAGCCTCTGGAGCATGCAAGAGTCAGGTAGGAGAAACTTTCATTTTCTTTTGGTTGCTAGAGTTATTTGTAATATGAATATTGATGATGAATGCAATTTTAAAAACCTATTGGCATCCTTTTTATAGATTGACAGATTGTCAAATAGAAATTCATAAGAGCATTAACCATTTTCAGTAGTTATTCTTCATCTTAAAAGGAGCGGCTCACGTTTCATTTCATAGCAGCCTATTCTTTTCACTTTTATCTTATCTTCTTTTTTATGTTGATGTTTATAAAACCAAACTGGTTTAATTAATATGCAATACTATGAATAACTATGTACCAGAATCTCTGGTTATAACTATGCGGTTGATTAGCTCAACATGCTAGATAGATACAGAATCTCTCAGGCATTATATGGGAGGTGTCGTAGTCAAGTGGTTTGAGCACTTGGCTGTAAATGCAAAGGTCATGGGTTTGATCCCGACATGGCACTAATGTCTTTTGGCAAGGAATTAATCTACATTTGCCACTCCTTACTTAGGAGAGAAATAGGGAGCAGGTAGGATGACGAAAGTCTTTAGGCCTCTCTTCATCAGCTTGAGATTGCCAAATATCCTGCTATTTTCAGACTCGGGATATTATCCCGATGCTCGAAATTCAGAGACTGACTGCACGACCAGCGTGCGGATTTAAGATGTTACCTGCGCTGTAAAATGTAAACAAGTACCGGCTGTGCATGCATGCAGTGCAGTGCTACAAGCTACTGGTAGTTTATTTACAAACACGGAAAAACGGAAATCATTGTGTATGATGGGATCGGGATATTTGACTCCGTACTTCGGTCTGATGAAAACGGGCCCACATAGCGGGATATTTTGCAAACTAGACCGAGATTTCTTGGGATATTATTCGGACCAAATATCCTGCTAATTGCTACTTCGGGCTGATGAAGACGCAAATTTGCTGGATAATTTGCGATCGGGATAGTTAAAATAGCGGGATATTTGGCAATCTCGAGCTGATGAGGACAGGCCTTTTGTGATAGAATGCCTTCATGGTGACCGTATGGTTGGTCAGAATTATCCCCAGGAAATGGAGATAGTGGACACTGCATGAATTAACCCAATTAGGGGGAGGGGGGGGGGGTGATAATGATATCTGTAACAGGCTTTTTAATAGAGTGGTGAAGTGTAACGTCATAAAAAAAATCTATTTTTAGAATTTCCCAATTTTTTCTTCATTTTCCGAAAGAGCATCAAAAATAATGACCAAATGTCGAAAACCAATTGATTATGTTAACTCTTGGCTGAGATATGACCATCTGAATAAATATATTTCCCAAAGGAACTCAAGTGTTATATGCTCTGGCTCTTAACCATCAGGAGCCAGGGGATATAACACCAAGTTCCCATAGGACATCCATTCATTCAGATGGTCATATCTAAGCCAATACTTAACATATTCGATTGGTTTTCGACATTTGGACATTATTTTTTATGCTCTTTCGGAAAATGACAAAAAAATTGAGATATTCAAAAAATAGAATTTTATGACGTCACAACTTCGGTACTCTATAGAGACAGTATTTTGTATCAAGCGCTATATAAATCCAGATTGATTTGATAATTGTTACTTCCGTTTGCTGTGTAGGTTGCATGTCTCAGCAGTACCAGACAGTCTCCCATGTAGAGATCAAGAGTTTGCTGACATCTATTCCTTCGTCAAGTCAAAACTATTAGATGGTACAGGAGGGTAAGTCCATAATAGTCGGGCCTGATAAAAACCCGATTTAAATTGGTTTTCTAATTTTTTACTCAATTTTCCCCGATTTGTTTTCTTCTTCCCGATTATTATTATTATTTTTTTTTTTTACCGGATTTTTTTTTCTTCCCGATTTTATCCTGATTTTATCCTAATTTCCCGATTTCCCCCTTATTTTCTCTATTCTTCCCTTTTTTGCCATATTTCTTACCCAATTTTTTAATTTTTCCCCAATTTTCTCACTCAATAGGGGGGAATGTTGTTAGATGCCATTTTTTTTTCCTGAATGCTTTTTCTGTTTTTACTCAAGAACGGGTGGCTGAGAAAAAAAAACACTATCACCCCTGTATATAGCACCCATGAATCATGAAGATGTATTTGTTTGGGCTTTTTAAATCAATATGTAATAAAGTAATTTTATAAAATGCAGTCCAATAGTATTAATGTTATACTTTTGGTTTTGAAAGCAATTATAAAGGTGCAGTTAAAGAGGTTGAGAGAAATAAGACAGCCAAGACAATGAGTGATTTCAAGTTGGGTGTTTAGGGCTGGTGTTAGTGTTAAATAAACATGAACACCAACCCTAAACACCGAAATGGAAATCAGCTGGTGTTCAGGCTTTGACCTCTGAAGTTCATCAACTTCCGGTAGCTAATGTTATCGATTTTGTAAAATTGTCGTCTGCTGAATTGACCTTTGTGGCTGGTGTTAATATTTTACGTACAAATGTCTTCACTGACACTAGTCCCTAGGGATTAAGCAAATGTTGATTTCCAGTTTGGTGTTAGTGTTGTACCCGCACAACAGTCAACGCACGAACGACCCTTATTATTGTCTGACGATCATATATAAATATGTGAAACAGGTCCTTTACTATGTGATCTATACATTATTTTGCGTAAAATGAGTTATTTCATAAGACCAGAGAAAGAAGTGTAAATTTATTCTGTGCTTTTCATGATATCTTTAGTTTTGATGTAGTATTTTTAAATCATCGTCGTGAAATGAAGTCTGTTTGGCAAAGTCACAGTGCGCACAGTGGTGTTAAGCTATCAATATTGATATCAGTATCGAGCTCTTAATTTCATCAGCAAATGCTTGATTGCTTGATTGCTTGATTTGAGAGCTCTTGACAGCTCAAAACACTAACACCCAACTTGAAATCACTCACGGGAAAGGAGAATAAGAAATGATAAGAGGGTTTTTGTATAATTCTGTATTTAAAATCATTTGGTCAGTGGAGATGGGGATGAGAATGTTTACAAGTAGTAACTGATGACAGGAAAAAAGTATATCAGAAAAGAGACTGATTAGCAATCGAAATAGATAGGAAAGCAGAGATAACAGCAAGTGATGAAAGAATCTTTGAGGGATAAGAAACAAAGGTATAATAGAGGGAAGTGTAAGAATATTAAGATTAAACTAAGATAATGAAACAAAGTTTGTTAACCAATCTTCATATTTGTTCTCCAGCTGCATGTATATCTCTGGCGTGCCGGGCACAGGCAAGACGGCTACTGTCATGGAGGTGCTTCATTGGCTGAAGCAAGATGCTGAATCTAAAGATATACCCAAGTTCAAATGTGTAGAGGTCAATGGAATGAGACTAACCAATCCTCATCAGGCATATGTTCACATTATTAAGGTAACTTGGAATATGAATATATATATATCTGTTTAATACTATTGAACTTGCAACATTGTTGCAATTGTAATTGGTATATTTAATTACCTGGGAATAAAAGCTCCCCCCCCCAAAAAAAAAAAGCACCATAAATTTATGAGTTAGTTGTCATAGTAAGACCTTTAAAATGTTGTTTTGCAATATATAAATCATCATCAATAGATCACATATATTGTTAAATCAAAGAAATATAATTTAGAAATTTGGAAAAATATGTTTCCCTTTTAGATATCACATATAAATCAGTATTTTGTTATTTTTTGTTAACATTGCATCAAGAAGTTGTACTTAAATGCGTTCATCTCATTATATCCTTATTTCATGTTAGATACTACTTGAGAGTAAATCTGATTTCTTCAATATAAATGCAATTAAACATTCATTATTACTATGTTTTTTCACCTTCCTAGAGTCTAACTGGGAAGAAAGCAACCCCAGAGCACGCAGCTACTCTACTAGATAAACTTTTCAGTGCAAACAAAGCTACCAAGATGCCAACAGTACTCATTGTAGATGAGGTAAACAGCACATGATTCTTTATTTCTTTTTCTTTGAGATCAATATTGTTCTCAAATGTAATTTTTAATGAAATGGTGAAAATTTAATGTGAGGGAAGGAATCCTGCATTAAAAGTCAAGAGAAACTTTTATTCAAAGAGTATGCATGAAATTAGTAAACAGGTCTATATGGGCACAATTAAAAATACCTTTCAAAGTCGGAGAAGTTTTGGATAGGAACCATGAGCATACTTTGCCTCTTGCTCTTTTGTTTCTTTATCCTGATATAACAAGGTAATTTCCATTGTCCCAAGGACCTCATTATAACCAGGTTCCACTGTATTAAAGGGATCCAGTAACTTTGTCTTAGATGCTTTAAAAAATCCTTGATTAAGCTCATGCTGCAATGATAATTATAAACCTTTAGGTCCGTCAGGGACCCCATGACTTTTACAAGCCGATCGCCTGTCTGATTATCAAGATATTTATGATTGAAATTCGAAATCAAATTTTGCGTTTGCCAAACGGTTTTCATAAAACTACCGTCTATTGGGGAAAACGAGTATGGTTTGGTAAAACCGGTCACTCAAAGGTTTTTACTTTTTTGAGGCACTTCTTGATCATTTTGAAGTGCGATTTTTTTAGGGCTTCAATATTACACCATATCACAGACACTGATAACACGTAGGGCCATGTATCTCAGATTTAACATTGTTAAACGATCCCTTTAAGAACTATGCTAACGACTGTACCTTTCTTCAATCTCGTTGCAGCTTGATCTGCTGTGGACTCGCAAGCAGGGTGTTCTGTACAGTATCTTTGATTGGCCAACCAGACCTAACGCTCAGCTGATTGTTGTTGCCATAGCAAACACCATGGATCTCCCAGAACGCATCATGATGAACAGGGTGGTCAGCAGAATGGTATTAAAGCCCCACTGTACTACTTGTAGCTACTTGCTCCCTCTATATAGAAAACTTCCTCTTTTGGTGCCTCTTGGTCCCCCATGACCCTCTTTTTCTTATGTTAGTTGAGAGCCGAGTTGATGAGATCGCCACCTGTCAGTGACCTGGCTGGTCTAATCCCTTCTGGCCCAGTAGTATTGACGGTCTTTAAGATCTGAATTTTATCATCTTTTTTCCTCTTTGGAAATGTGCAAAACACACTTCATACTGCTTTCAATTTTGTATCCAGTAAAAGTATGTGACGTTTGATTTTGTTATTTTTCTTTAAACCTTATTATCAATTTTAATAAATGTATTGACTAAAAGGTCACCACACCATTTTATCATATTAGTTTTTATGGACTGTTAGTTACACACATGCACAAAATGATGCTTTATCTTGTAACTGCCCATTTCATTTTAAAATATTAAGAGATGTACTTAGAATCTATCAGAATTCTGTCAATATATTCACGATTATGGTGAAATAAAAGATTTTAGCTGCGTTTCGGGCAATAAAAACAGATGACTGTAACTCTGATTATCAGTGCAACATGAGAATTTACAAATTGATTTTCTATTTTTTGTAGGGACTGACTCGAATGACCTTCCAGCCTTACACTTACAAACAACTTCAAGAGATAGTTGAAAGTCGTCTCAAGGGCATTGATGCTTTCAACTCAGATGCTGTTCAGCTTGCAGCAAGGAAGGTAAGAGAGTCTAGAAGAGATGAAGTTTAGAAAAATCTATTTCTGTAATGAAGGATGCAACAGAGACTGACGTTGTGTAGAATTAAATTGTCGGTAATGTCCCAAAATTTGTTCTTTTGGGGTAAAATTATAAAGTTCATACAAAATTGATGTCTACCGAACTATCCGTACAGTCAATGGTTTAGTCTGTAATAGCTAAATGACAACAGTTTAGGATGCAAATGACCATAAAAAACAAGTGAACTTCACACTTTAAGATATAATACTTCTACTACTATAGCTGATACTACTCATTTCATTTATTTAGGATTCAACAAGTCTATTCCTCATCACCATAGCCTGATTCAAATACACCCCTATCTTGCTGCGTTTCGTCACTTCCAGTTGAGACCCAAAACAAACTGCATGTGCTTGTAGATTCTAAATGGATTAAAGATAAACTAAATGAATTCTCACAGAATCAAACGAAACTCACACTGAATGTTAAATATTACAAATAAATGACACGTGCCAAACAATTTTAGGAGAAAATGTATACTGGATGAGTAATGAGCATAGAAAGATAAGGAAATCAAGGTTAGTAGCCCCGACACCATTAGTGTAGTCCCATATACATCTTTCTGTGTACAGTGCTTGTTACTTTACCAAGACTGGGTCAAATGTATTATGATTTTGATGACTCCAGAACCTTGCAGTACACACCAATACTTACATGATCAACTTTTTCTGATCCATTCCACACCTTTTTTTATGCCTCCGTTACGAAGTAGCCGGAGGCATTATGTTTTCGGGTTGTCCGTCCGTCCGTCCGTCCGTACGTCCGTCCGTCCGTACGTCCCGTTCTCGTGATCGCGTTATCTGAAGAACCGATTGATGGATTCCTGCCAAACTTTGGTCATGTATGTATCTTGCAGAGCCGATGAACTGATTAGATTTTGGGGTCACGAGGTCAAAGGTCAAAGGTCACAGGGCTCATTATGTATGCAAAAACAGCTCGTGATCGCGTTATCTCAAGAACCGATGGATGGATTCCTGCCAAACTTTGGTCATGTATGTATCTTGCAGAGTCGATGAACTGATTAGATTTTGGGGTCACGAGGTCAAAGGTCAAAGGTCACAGGGCTCATTATGTATGCAAAAACAGCTCGTGATCGCGTTATCTCAAGAAGTGATTGATGGATTCCTGCCAAACTTTGGTCATGTATGTATCTTGCAGAGCCGATGAACTGATTAGATTTTGGGGTCACGAGGTCAAAGGTCACAGGGCTCATTATGTATGCAAAAACAGCTCGTGATCGGGTTATCTCAAGAACCGATTGATGGATTCCTGCCAAACTTAGGTCATGTATGTATCTTGCAGAGCCAATGAACTAAGTAGATTCTTGGGTCATGAGGTCAAAGGTCAAATGTCATGGGCTCATTATGTATGCAAAAATAGCTTGTGAACGCATTCTCATTAGAACTGACAGATGGATTACTATTTAACTCAGGACATCTTGCAGAGCCAATGAACTGAGTAGATTTTAGGGTTATGAGGTCAAAGATCAAAGGGTCATATATGTATATGAGAAATTGCTTGTAATCACGATATTCTGAGAACCTGTTGGATGGATTACAATGAAACTTGAATTTGAAAAATTTCTTCTGTTTTGGTTTGTAAACTTGCTCTATGACGGAGGCATCATTTTCGACTGCGCGCAGTCGAAGTTCCATCTAGTTTCACAATGCAATCGCATGACCAGAACTCAACTTTATCTTTAATACAAAATATATCGGGTATCTAATCATATTTCTGAAATCTGATCGTCCCTTAGGTGGCTGCTATCTCAGGGGACGCAAGACGAGCCCTGGACATCTGTCGTCGTGCTACCGAGATAGCCGAGGTTCATGCCCGTAAGAGCAAGAAGAAGGCAGTAGTCGGCATGGCCCAGGTCGATGCAGCCGTGACCGAGATGTTCTGTTCACCCAAGATTGTGGCTATGAGGTAGGTTGACCGTGTCCTTGAACTGGGTGTTAGAGGTGTCGTGGTCGAGTGGATATGCCACCGGACTGTGGATTAAAAGGTCTGCGGTTCAAGTCCCACCGCGGCACTAATGTCCTTTGGCAAGACATTGATCTACATTTGCCACTCTCCACCCAGGTGTTAAATGGGTATCCGGTAGGATGCGAAAGCTAATGTGCTTAGATTAGCAAGTGTGCGCATGTAAAAATGACGCCTGGCTGGAATGCTCCCCTGGGAGTGGAGAATGTGCATACATTGTGTGCGGGTAAGCCTGAATCCGATGACGGGGGTAATAATATGATTGCAGGGCCCTCAGGGAGAACAGTATGAATACTGATGAGGCCACCCTGGGTAAACGACATATTATTATTATTATTATGTACATCTTCTCTTCCTATGATTTTTTTGTATTCATTGAAATGAAACAGGTGTGTCTATTTCATGTTTCAGATATAAATCTGTTGTTACTCTTTGTTGTAGCTCTCATAGTACAATTAACGCCTCTTATACAGATCTTGTGTGCAATGTTTATTATGCCTCCGTTACGAAGTAGCCGGAGGCATTATGTTTTCGGGTTGTCCGTCCGTCCGTACGTACGTCCCGTTCTCGTGATCGCGTTATCTGAAGAACCGATTGATGGATTCCTGCCAAACTTTAGTCATGTATGTATCTTGCAGAGCCGATGAACTGATTAGATTTTGGGGTCACGAGGTCAAAGGTCAAAGGTCACAGGGCTCATTATGTATGCAAAAATAGCTCGTGATCGCGTTATCTAAAGAACCGATAGATGGATTCCTGCCAAACTTTAGTCATGTATGTATCTTGCAGAGCCGATGAACTGATTAGATTTTGGGGTCACGAGGTCAAAGGTCAAAGGTCACAGGGCTCATTATGTATGCAAAAACAGCTTGTGATCGCGTTATCTCAAGAACCGATTGATGGATTCCTGCCAAACTTTGGTCATGTATGTATCTTGCAGAGCGGATGAACTGATTAGATCTTGGGGTCACGAGATGAAAGGTCAAAGGTCACGGCTCATTATGTATGCAAAAACAGCTTGTGATCGCGTTATCTCAAGAACCGATTGATGGATTCCTGCCAAACTTAGGTCATGTATGTTACTTGCAGAGCCGATGAACTGATTAGATTTTGGGGTCATGAGGTCAAGGTCAAAGGTCATGCGGCTCATTATGTATGCAAAAATAGCTTGCGATCGCATTATCATTAGAACAGATTGATGGACTCCTGCCAAACTTAGATCATGTATGTATCTTGCAGAGCCAATGAACTGAGTAGATTCTTGGGTCATGTGGTCAAAGGTCATGGGCTCATTATGTATGCAAAAATAGCTTGTGAACGCATTCTCATTAGAACTGACAGATGGATTACTATTTAACTCAGGACATCTTGCAGAGCCAATGAACTGAGTAGATTTTAGGGTCATGAGGTCAAAGATCAAAGGGTCATATATGTATATAATGGATTACAATTGAAATTGATTTGAAAAATTTCTTCTGTTTTGGTTTGTAAAATTGCTCCATGACGGAGGCATCATTTTCGACTGCGCGCAGTCGAAGTTCCATCTAGTTATAAATGAATGTCCATAGCATTATTGTTATGAAAGCAAATAAAAGCCATCTTTAAGAGCTTAGAGCCTGCACATTGTCTATAAGCAGATTAAATGCTCTTGTGGAAAAGAAAATTGATTTAACTGGGTCAAATATTTGTTTATAAAAATATTCAATGTATGAAGCTCTTAAACAAAGTTCCATCAGCCATGTTATTTTGACTACGATACCTTATCATCCAGAATATTCTGTTTTTCTGGATTTCTGGGACCTGCAAATCTGATATATTCTGTTTTTTTCAATCTTTTTCCAATTTTTTTTTTGAGTATGTGTGTGTGCTTAAGCCAAATTAGCTTGTTTTATCATGTGCCCCGATTTGATAGTTAATGTGTTGTGTCTGTGAATGGCTGCATGATCCAGCAGCGAATTTGTATTCGCTTTTTGGTACAGATTTACCGCATATTGCCAGTTACACTGCCGCTGCAAGTGCGATTTCTTATTTTCAAAGGCATACCGTGGTAAAAACTCCTAATTCTTATTTTCAAATGTTGGCAGGTATGCCTTACTGAATTGAGCTTTCATTGTATTTTCATTTATTTCTAGACAAGCTTCAGAGCAGGAGCAAATCTTTTTGAGAGCTGTCATCTCAGAGTTCAGACAGTCTGGTTTAGAGGAAGCTACATTCGCCGAGGTAAGAGCATCCTCTTTCACCCTCTCTCTCTCTCTCTCCCTTCTCTTCTCCCTTTCTCTCTCTCCACTCCCTCTCAGTGAAAAAAATACACGGGGGCTAAGGGCGAAATAGCCCCCGAAATGCCCAAAAGAGCCCCCGAAAATCAGAAAAGAGCCCCCAAAAATTTGCATAGAGTTCAATGCAAAACAAATTTTAGAATGTTATTTTCATGCAGGCAAGCTTGAAAAGTAGCCCCCGAAAAATGAATATTAATACCCTCTCCCTTCCTTCCCTTTTCTCCCTATTTTCTTGCTCCATATTTTTCCTTTATTTCTTTCTTCCCGTTCTGAGTTTTACTGAATTTTGTTTGTCGAATTATTGTTAAAAAATGAATTGTAAATATGATAATTTTTAAAATATTTTAAAACCAAATATCTGTAAATCATGCATGCAATTCAGCCATTGGCTGCGATATGTAGATGAATAAATACCTTACCTTACCTTATCAAAGATTCATATTTTACACACTATCATTGTACAGTTTATGTTGACTCATATTTCATTGTGTGCTTTATCAGGGTCATTCATGCATGAAAAATAATGACTTGAATACACAAGGCCTGATAATTACCCGATTTAAATCGGTTTCAGATTTATTTTTTTTTCTTCCAGATTTTACCCCAATTTTCCCCTTTTTTTCCTGATTTTACCCTATTTCCCCCCGATTTTTTACTCAAAGGGGGGGGGGGGGAATGTTGTAAGATGCCATTCTTTTCCACCCAAATCTTTTTCCTTTTTTACTCAAGGGGGAGGGGGGGGGGGGGGGGGGGCGTGGTTAAGGAAAAAAAAATTCAGAAAGCCCCAGTCTTGTGGACATGGTTTTAAATTTTTCGTTGACACATTTCAAGAACAAGGAAGAGCAACGTAGCATCTTTATTACAAAACAAATCTTGCGAATAACAATGTAGATCTACGTTTTGAGGATATGATGTTGGTAACATTAAGTTTCTTTATCTTTCATGTTTAGGTTCTACAGCAACACATATCACTGTGCAGGATAGAAGGTGAGTGAATATAATTATTTGAGAATTTAAGTTATTTTTTTCTCACTGAGAGTGCTTATTTTACGAGTTGTAGGTCCATGTATTTGTATCAAAATTAATCTTGAGCTCTGGTATGGGAATCGTCTGTCGAGAGAACATGGCTTATAATTCTTTCTGGATTGCTTTTCCTGCATTAGATTGATTGATTAAGGAGGCGAGTTGGCTCAAGCGTCTGCCTGTCGAACCAAAGATCCCGGGTTTCGAATCCCACCCAGGCGGATGACTGAAGCCTGCGTTGGGTGTTAACGTGCCCCTTCCCTTGTTCATAGACGCAGGTTATGTCAAGTGGAAAAGACTCCGTCCCTCAGATAGGACGTTAAATGGAGGCCCCGTGTACAGGAGAGTCACCACCCTTGGCTTGCACATTAAGAACCTATTGCACTATTTGTATAAGAGTAGGGGAAACCCCGGTGTAATGGTCCACCTGCACACCCCAATCTCGGACATATATCATAGAAGATTATATCTCCAAGTCTTTACAGAGCTCTGTACAAGATACAGAGAATTGTACGTTTTTGTCTCGCCTGCGTAGCAAAAAGCGAGACATAGGCGCCGCTTTTCCGGTGACGGCGCGACGGCGGCGGCGGCGACGGCGACGGCGACGGCGTCAACATCAAAAACTTAACCTAAGGTTAAGTTTTTGAATTTTTGATATAATTTTTAAAGTATAGGTTCTTAGTCAATGAAACTTGGATTATAGGGTAATCAAGTATCCCCAATCATGTGAGTAGAATTTCAGATCACAAAGTCAAGGTCAAAGGTCATTTCAGGTCAACAGACTTGGACTATGTTGTAGCATCATCATCGAAAACTTAACCTAAGGTTAAGTTTTTGAATTTTTGATATAATTTTTAAAGTATAAGTTCTGAGTCAATGAAACTTGGACTATAGGGTAATCAAGTATCCCCAATCATGTGAGTAGAATTTCAGATCACAAAGTCAAGGTCAAAGGTCATTTCAGGTCAACAGACTTGGACTATGTTGTGGCATCATCATCAAGATTTTCAAAATGCTTCATTATTTTTCAACTGATTTTGATTCTGATTGTTTCATATGATAGGGCTAGGAAGGGGATTTAAAACTTGTACACAGAATCGTGAAATTCATTATCTATGCTAATTTATGCAAATTTATTTGAAATCACAAAAAATGCTTCTTCTCCTTCATTTCTCGACCGATTTTGATTTGGTTTGCTTTATCTGGTAGAGCTAACTTTGGTACACTAAACTTCTACACCGAATTTTGAAATTGTTCTCCATTAATTAATAATAGTAATTTATGCAAATTTTTTCCAAAAATAACAAAAATTGCTTCTTCTCCCTCATTTCTTGACCGATTTTGATTTGGTTTGCCTTATCTGGTAGAGCTATATTTGGAACACTAAACTTCTACACAGAATTTTGAGATTTTACTCCCATTGATTAATTATGATAATAATGCAAATTTATTCCAAAAATAATTTAAAAATCACAAAAAATGCTTCTTCTCCTTCATATTTCGACCGATTTTGATTTGGTTTGCTTTATATCGTAGAGCTAACTTTGGTACACTAAAGGTCTACACAGAATTTTGAAATTGTTCTCCATTAATTAATTATGGTAATTTATGCAAATTTATTCCAAAAATAACAAAAATTGCTTCTTCCTCATTTCTTGACCGATTTTGATTTGGTTTGCCTTATCTGGTAGAGCTAAATTTGGAACACTAAACTTCTACACAGAATTTTGAGATTTTGCTCCATTGATTATTTATGGTACTTTATGCAAATGAAATGAAATTATGTCCCTTCCAGGGCATCACATTTTTATTTTTTGACCAGTTCAAAAGTGTACCACGATATTTGTTGTTGCGAGATGCGGATGAGCACTACAATGTACGTCATTGACGTTCTGGTTTATCATATTGAATTGCGTTATGCAGGCGAGACCGCCGAGAGCGTTTCCCTTGTTTTAAGAAAAATGATCATATGATAATTCCTTCATTCCGTTTTCCTTGCATTTGTATTCTTTTACTTCAGGCCAGTTGCCCCCTACAGTATCAGATGTCTGGGGTGTGTGCAAGAGACTGGCATCAACCCGACTGCTGCTCCTAGAGGCAAGCACCAATGAACTAGGACAGAGAGTGCGTCTCAACGTCAGTCAGGATGACGTACGTTATGCCTTGGACTCCCGTACCAAATGAGGATTCAGGATCAGGAACCCGTTTCACAAAGCCTTCTCTCAATGAAAAATCTGCTGATAACCAATCAGAAGCAAGGATTTCAGTAGCTTATAACACAAACTGTCATTTGTCACTGATGTCAAATTTTGTGAAATGCCCCCCTGTGCTAATGTGAGGTTAAGATTCTGTACTTTCAAAGCCGTTGTGGGACGTGCAACGAAACTGTCCAGATTTGAAGCTCTTGTTGAGAAATGTGACATTTCCAAGATCCTGTACCAAATGATGATTCAGAACGATCTGTGCTAATGTGAGGTTAAGATTCCGTACTTTCAAAGCCATTGTGGGACGTGCATCGGAACTGTCCAGATTTGAAGCTCTTGTCGAGAAATGTGAAATTTCCAAGTTATTTCCAAGATCCCGTACCAATGATGCTTCAGGATCTGTGCGATAAATGCGAGGTTAAGATTCCGTACTTTCAAAGCCGTGGTGGGACGTGAAACAAAACTCTCCAGATTTGAAGCTCTTGTTGAGAAACGTGACATTTCCGAGATATTTGAATTAGAAGCGAGATGATGTACAATATGCCATTGACTTGGACTCCCGTACCAAATGATGATTCAGGATCTGTGCGATAAATGTGAGGTTAAGATTCCGTACTTTCAAAGCCGCTGTCGGACTTTAAACGAAACTGTCCAGATTTGAAGCTCTTGTTGAGAAACGTGACATTTCCGAGATATTTGAATTAGAAGCGAGATGATGTACAATATGCCATTGACTCCCGTACCAAATGATGATCCAGAACGATCTGTGCTAATGTGAGGTTAAGATTCTGTACTTTCAAAGCCGTTGTGGGACATGAAACGAAACTGTCCAGATTTGAAGCTCTTGTTGAGAAACGTGACATTTCCAAGATATTTGAATTAGAAGTGAGATGATGTACAATATGCCTTGGACTCCCGTACCAAATGATGATCCAGAACGATCTGTGCTAATGTGAGGTTAAGATTCCGTACTTTCAAAGCCGTTGTGGGACGTCAAACGAAACTCTCTAGATTTGAAGCTCTTGTTGAGAAATGTGACATTTTCAAGATATTTGAATTAGAAGCGAGATGATGAACAATATGCTATTGACCTCCGTTATCGGTAATGACGCTTCGTTGTGTGTAAACGCGAGGGATACTGCAGGTTATCTTGAACGGCATTGTTGGACATGGAATTGGACCATCTAGATATGGAGTCCCTTGTGGATAATGGTCATTATTACCAGTAATCATTAAAGGGAGTGTATCATGGGAAATACTGGTTAACGCCATCTATGTCTTCTTTTGGACAACTGCACGTAAACGAATCGACTTGATTAACTGGATCAGCGCACGCTAGCATTTGTGAAACAGACCGAAGTTCTCCTCACGCTTCGGTTTCGCGTATGTTGCACGCATGTGAATGCTGCGGTCGCATCGTCCGTAGTAGTATTATACTCGATTGGCCCCGAGTAGGGCCAAAGGAAAGACACATAGTCTCACATAGTCTCATCATGACACACTCCTTTTAAAATCTGTGACTTGGTTTTTGTGTAGTCTCTAGCTATTTATAAATCAAAGACTTTCCAGACCGCACCCAGTGATTACACTTCGGGAACGGTACAAACGTGTTGTGATACTCCAGAACTTTCTCAGACAGTCATTGTTAGACATGAAATAATGCTGTCTGGATTTGAAGTCTACTGGTACTACTATTAACTATCATCAACATTAAAAATGATTCAGACTACGACTTGGTTTTCTTTGAATTCTTTGTATTCTCTAGCTATTCTTAAAACAAAACCTCTCGAATGTCAAGCCCACATTGGCTTCAAATATTATCAGCTGGGCTGAATTTTAGTGTGCTACATGTATGTCCAAAATATATTTGAATATCCTAAAATCAGTTTTGACTTGGTCCAGTTTTGATAATGCAAGCCAAAGGCACCTGTGGAACTAAATTAAATTGCTTGTAGATGGCAGACATTAGCCAGATATAATTTTCAACTAGAATAGTATGGATGTTTTGTATACTGCCACTGGTACATAATGTGTATAGCTTCACACAAAATAAAGTGATAACGGTGCTTTGCATGCCTAATAGTTGCAACACTAAAGAGTACATGGCTGCAGCATTTGAATCTGTATGTGAAAGTAAATATTTGTAAAGGTGCTATTAACTGGATGTGTGGGGTGGGGTAGGGAAAGCTATGAACTCGTATACATGTGAATTTTTTACCCTGAAATATTATCTTCAATGAAGTTTTAAGTACTTTAACAATTTAACAATTTGGTACAAATGAAAATGGAATATGATGTTGTTAATGGCCTTTCTGCTGTTTTTGTAAGCTAAATTATATGTCTTTTTGAATAATGAAAATATGATCGAAATGTCAATTAAATTTTAAAGGAAATTGTACTTTTTAAAATAATAAAATGCCATAGTTCCAGCAAAGTACAGGTAGATTCGCAAAATCTCAGAATTTATCATTGACAACAACAGGTCGAGGAGATAGTTTTCAAATACACTTCCACTCGTAGCCAATGCTGAACTTTAGAGATGAAAATATATGTGCAACTTTATATCACTCGTACTAATTGAAGAAATGAAAACTTCTGAAACTTGATTAAACAAGTTCATAGATAACAATTGCACTTTTGAAAATCAACATTCCATTTTGAATTTAAAAGTAAGAATATTTGCCTTGCTTGACACTAGACGAGGCGAAGTGAAGTATTTGGAGTAAAAGCATTCTGGTATTACGATGTGTGTATTAACAGACGGTCCTCAAATTTCATGGCTATACTTTAATATTTTGAAACAATTTTTTATAACTTCAGATATTTATATGTGAGGAACAATGTGCCTTGAGAATTTGGTTGTAAATAAATGTTACCTCTTCTGAACAGAAGAAATACCAATGTTTTGAAAATGTTTTTGTTCAGTTGATTTATATCTATCTCGTCCTATTCAACACTCTTCAGGAAAGAAACAAGGGCAGAAATCAGAAGGGGCACATGCCAAGTCAACCATCGAGACCTCTGGGCCCTATTTCACAAAACTTGTCATCAGTGACAAATGACGGTTTTTGTTATAAGCTACTGAAATCCTTGCTTCTTATAGGTTATCAGCAGATTTGTCACTGATTTTTGTCATTTGTCATTGAAAAAAGGCTTTGTGAAACGGACCCCTTGACTGGTACAAGGTCTGAACTCTTGGATTCACATCTCACAAACAGAAGCTAAGGCCCCTTTGTCAAAAATAATATCACAACCATAAAGTGTATATATATATATATATAGTTATATACCATATATAAAGATTCTAGGCCTCGATGAACTTAGATGGTTAAATTTCCTTCTTCAAATAAATACACCTGTACTACAAAGTTTTGGGAAATTTTGAAAATTGGCTGGATGAAGATTCTTTACAAATCATTAGGCCCTAAAACATTTCTGCTTCTGAGAAAAATTGCTCCCTGTAAATTTCGATATTTTTCAAATAGCAGCAATGGTACCATGAAAATGTCAGAATATGTGGTTGGGATGTATAATTTTCTAACGGGAATAGCCGATTGGTCAATTTTAGATGGCGCCTAAATGACGTGATCACATTATGCAAATGACCTTGAAAGGTTTCATGCGGCCTGTCCTCACTTGAAAATTCTGACGAATAAAAGAAATGATATGTACCACCTCATTATTAAATGTGATTTGATATTAAACTCTTAAAAAGTAATTAATTCAAATTTATGTACACAAAAAAAGGGATCTTTGAGAGTAATTTCAAATCATTATTTAATCACGGTGGTATAGTCTCAGTCTTGAGAATTAGGCACTTTTCCAAAAATTATACTCTGAATAAATCATTATTTCATGAATATTGAACTTTATATAATACTAGTTTTGAAAAGAAGGAAAAACAAGATTGCTCTAACAAAATAGACTTTGATGTGGAAAGGATTGGTACAGCGGAATTGCCCAGTTTAGTAGCCATAATCATTCAAACAGTGAAAGTCAAACTTGAAATATGATTTGATCAATCAACATTTATAAACCTGATTTTAGTGTTAACATTATATATATTCCATAATCTATACATACACAAAATACCACATATTGATTGTATAATCTTAAATCTATGGTCGTGATATTAATGAGGCTCATCAAAGAGATTAGAGGTGAGTGCCATAGGCTACAAGCACATGCAATAATACAGATTATTACCCATATCAGACATCTGAGCAATGGTTTTACAAAATCATATTACACTTGTTGTAATCCTAAAAGAGCTAATCAGTAAATATGAGACCATATTACCCTCTCATGAAAAATGGACTTTACAAGTACGGTGTTAAAAAAACAGGTACTGGGTAATAAAGTCTCATATTCACCACGCAGTATTTTGTCATGCATTGCGCATCTATTATGCGTATGAGAACCTGCACACTTTGCGCGCAATTTATTGTGACGTAATAATCACACCAAATTAGGCACACTGTTTGCAGTGTATCGATTTTTTTCTTTCAAGCACTGGATGTACAGTGCTGGTTTGACAAAGTTTCTTCAGTTCATTGAAATTGTCGTGGTTGATTTATGTATTTGCTCTATATGTCTGATTTGGATGACAATAACAATATTGATTGGCTTAACTTTCGGGAGATACCACATATACTGCCCTCGTCTTTGACTCAGGGCAATATGACTATAGTTCGGGAAATATATGTTGTATCTCCCTAAAGGCCATTCAATATTACCGTATATAAATATATCCTGCATCAAAAATTCATTGGTATTTGACTGGTTGAGAGCTCTTCACATAACAAGAAATATTTCAACCATTTTAAGGTGATCTTTTTGATCACTTGTTGACCATACATTGCGAGACAAACGAATATCACTAGCGATATTACTTTCGATACATTTTAAGGTTGCTCAGAAAAAGTACTTCATGTATTTGGGAGTTTAAAATTCAGCGAGCGTACAGGATTTCAAATGCCTCCGGCGGGCAACTCCTGCAGTGCCACCGCGCTCACACCGTGCAATTTATGCCGAGCCGCAGTCTAATTAACTGCACTGCACTACTGCAATATTGTATTATAAACTTTTGATGTAGGATATACCGGTAAAACAAATATACCCTGCCTTCTTTTCGAGGTATTGGTTAAAACTATGTGCCATGGTGACTCCTCTTGCCCTTAGTTTTAACCAGAACCACCCAGGTCAGTGTATATTTGTATAATAGACATGTATCTGTCTTGTTTAGGTAGTGTTAGCTAAATAAAAATGGATCTGAGTAACTAATAATCATGTACAATATGTGCATTTGAAGATGGAACATTCGAACTGGAATAATTAACAGCTACATGTATAAGCTACAATCTTTAATTTTTAATAAAGGCTATCTAAATGTTTTATAATAAATGAAGGTAGCAACTCTAACTGGATACTATTTACTGGATGATAAACAATTTAGGATCAGTCTAACTGCTCTCTATCAAACTGTAAAATTAAACATAAATGAATACTGCAAGTTGGCACCATTTTCATACAGGGTTAACCATGAACATTATTCCCGTAATATAATTAATAAATTTGCAACAATTGATGTATAATATACATTACTCTGACATAAACTCAGATACAATACCTTAGCATCGAATACATTTCAAAATGAATTTAAAACAAAAACAGATTTTAAAAACTAATCGTTTTATCGCTCATTCATATTAACAATTAATGAATAGTGTGTTAAAAATTGTCAAGCAAATTTCAATTTCTCAAGGTAAATTTCAAGGTGACTTTCAGAGATAATTAATTGGCAAAATTTCTTTTCTGTATACATGGCAAGATATCCTTCGTAAAGAAAAAAAAGTGGCACATTTAAAAAAAAAGAACAATCCATTTAGCAAATTAGTCAGTTGGACAAATCTTAATATTCATATTATGTGAATGTTTATAAACACACATCACATTGGTTTGAGTTGCAAGATACTAAAGGTTATACACTTCCTCTATTCTGTAATTAGAGGGAGCATGAAGTTCATCTGGGGGAAGAAAAGAGTTGAGTTCACCACATTATTAAAGATAAAGTTGAGTTCTGGTCATGATTACCGGTACATTGTGAAAGAAAAGGTGTGGAATGGATCAGAAAAAGTTGATCATGTAGCATTTGTAAGTATTGGTGTGTACTGCAATGTTCTGGAGTCATCAAAATCATAATAAATTTGGCCAAGCAGTCTTGGTACACAGAAAGATGTATATAGGACTACACAAATGGTGTCGGGCCCTATACACCTTGATTTCCTTATCTTTCTATGCTCATTACTCCGCCATTATACATTTTTTTACCAAAATTGTTTGGCAAATAACATTCATTCATAATCTTGAACATTCAGGGTAAGTTTCGTTTGATTCTGTGAGAATTTATTCTCTTTTTTTTTTTACCAGAACTCAAGTTTATCTTTAAATAAAAAACAAAACAAAACAAAAATATTGAATATTCTATGATTGTCAACAAGAAGTTGTGCTTTGTCGCTTTGGCTCTTTGCTTTCACAGTTCACAGTGTAAATGTGTATTCCCGAGAAGGAGTCAGAGAATTCCTCCAACCCAAAAATGTTAAAAATTGACTGAAAAAGAAATCTGTTCCTTATACAAGATGTCCAATAACCACAAACAATCTTATACTGACCCATATGAACACAGGCTACAGCTTAATTGAAACAATCATGGACTGTATTTACATGTACAATAAAAATGTGCAAATCAAACTGAAACACTTTTCAAACAAACCCAATTAAAGTTACTGTAGTGTAACTTTATCATGTATAATTTTATGTACACATGAAACATGAAACTCTGTCCCTTTCACACTAATACATGTCACTTAGTGCCAATTAAAAAACAGGACCGAAGACAGAACATTTAATAATACATAAAACATCAGCAGATTACAGCTTATATGACTGAATCTTTAATACAGAGGCTGCATGTACTCAAGCTCTCAAAAGAAATATCTACACAATAATGCACAACATGAATACAATTGCAGCTGCTTTAATATATTTTGTCTTAAAGACAGAAAGAAAAAGACAAATTTCTTCAGTCCTTTTACAACAATTTTGTTATAGAAGTGAAGACATTCTACACTTCACCTTATTTTCATTAAAGTACAAGTCCACTCCAAAAATAACTTACTTTCAAAACAAGCAGAACAATGAGACAAACCAATAAAAAAAAGTTTGAGCAAAAGCAGATACCTAATAAGAAAGTTATGATTTTTTGAAAATGTATGTAAAAGTATGGAACAATGAAAATCACTACACAAATTGCCAATTTGGTTATCAGTTTGTGACGCCATGTCCTAACTATTTATCAATTGCTTTATATAGTTTAATCCCATTAATTTCCCTTTTTATCCCCCAAAACTTGATTCCCCCATACCTTTGCCCAATTTATATGATTTGTATCATATTGCGTGCATGACATTTCACAAAATCTTTTATGAAATTTGAAGAATGGATACCATTTTCTTAATATTGTATATTCATAATTATTGACTTTTATTTAAATAGTTTACCAAAATTCTAATTTTTGATGATTTAACTGGACAAAAATTACTTTATATTATTGCATCTACACAATGACATATTACTATCATTCTAACTTGGATGCTGGTGTGAAGAAATAAGATTCCTAGGGGGAAATAGCAAAATTTATGTTATCAATATAAAGAAAATAATTAGTGGATAGTGAGGACATGACGTCACAGACTGATGAGTGAGTTCCCAATTTGTCTTGTGCTTTTCATTGTTCCATAGTTTTACATACTTTTTCAAAAAATCATAACTTTCTTATTGGATATCCGATTTCGCTCAAACTTTTTTTGATTGGTTTGTCTGATTTTTCTGCTTCTATTGAAAGTAAGTTTTTTATGGAGTGGACTTGTCCTTTAAAGATATAAAGGGATAGTGGTGATAGTCCATTGACCACTGCTGAGGGATGTTCCACTAGAGGTTGTTACAGGTTCAAAGGAGAGTATTGCCCATGCAGAGACACTTATTTCTGCAGTACAGCAGCCAATGCATACATACAAATTGATATTTATATAGCGCCTTTACATAAACATGCTCAAAGCGCTTTACAATAGTAAATCAAACAGAATAATCATTTATGACGTGTGGGTGGCAGTATCCTTGAACAAAATTTTCAATATGCTGGGGCAGACATGTGTCATTACTATGTAGGAACATTCCATTGACCATTGGAGGTACGTTGTAGGGTCCAAAGGACAGTATTTCCTCTTGGTACTTGCTGGAAGCATCTTTGCACAATTATCATAAATCGGCGGTGATGAGGGTCACATCACGGCAGTGGCAGACATTGTTCAGGACTTTATGGGGACATTCCTTTGATCAGTGGATGGTAAAATATAGAACAATACTGTCCTGAGACACTCTTCTCTGCAGTACACCTAAGGCGCGATAGCTCAGTCGGTAGAGCAGTGGTCTCGTAATCCGGTGACCCGGGTTTGAAACCAAGTCGATGCGCTAGTGCCCTTTGGTAAGGCATTAATCCTCATTACCAGGTCCCTCGGAGAGGACCAAAAGCCGCCGGCCGTCTGGTGCTTACTAACAAGCATTTATGCTTTCTTAGCAGTTAGGTAAAATAACCACCACATAACATCTCTATCTTCACCTCATAGACCATCAATGGGGGAGGGGAAAGGGGGAGATACCGCGATGCACCCGTTGCACATCTTGTCCTTTTCTCTGGATCTGCTGCAGTTGAAGTGCACGAAAGAAGTTTTTTGTGCTGCAAACTACATGTAATATAGGCAGAAATAACCGTCTGGTATGGGTCATTTCTTTAATAAAACTGACATTTGTTGACATTCCCCATACACAGAGGCGGTCAGAGGAGCCAGATGCAATCTCAGCAGAACAACCGTCTATATCAGAGACTGAAGCTTTCGGTCTACATGTAATATGGCTTTGACTGAGTCTGAGGCGATACAGTGTACCTGACACTGCTTATCCTCACTTGCCCAAAGAGTGTCAAAAATAGAGTCCGTGCTAGCTAGCAGCCTCACAAAGTACTGCTGACGGTAGACTGTTCTGGAGGAAACAAAATACACAGCCAGAATGTGTCACGAAAGCACGAGAGCATTTGCAAATGCTTATCCATCATTTCCTCCTGTCAACGGTGAAGGAATCTGGTCGGGTTCAGGACTGACCCTGTTCGATCTGCTCCCTTTCTTCTTCTTCTTCTTTTTCTTGGATGTAGTGCTGTCCGGTTTGCCCTCTGTGGTCGGTGAGGGCAATGCCTCCTCTTCCTTGGACAGCTCCCCTGTGATGAGAGGGGGGGGGGGAGATTGACAAGAGAGGAAAGAAAATGGAGGAACGAAAATTGAGCAAAAGAAGAGGGAATGTGATAAGAAAAAAATGCATGGGGAGGGATTTACTACACATATTGTTGGTGATGTCATATTCTACAATAATCCTGATATTCTCACGAGATCTTCTAAGAAAACATAAAATAATAAATTTCTTCTGCTATCTTAGTAATCATTTGAAATAGTGTTTAACTCTTATCATGCCACAGGGCTAATCCCCATTGTGCCAAGCCCCAAATCACAGAGTGCCAAGTTTATATTGAGATAATCTGA
Organism: Strongylocentrotus droebachiensis; assembly: GCA_035222895.1. NCBI lineage: Eukaryota > Metazoa > Echinodermata > Echinoidea > Camarodonta > Strongylocentrotidae > Strongylocentrotus > Strongylocentrotus droebachiensis. Next base: position 186,854 of record JAVYIG010002683.1, on the reverse strand, counting down.
TTAACACGATACAGTGTAGTTCTATGAATAGCGACTGCAAAACACATAGCACAGTCCAATGAGCATGAACATTAACTGCTACTAAGAAAGTGTGCACGCACGCACATGGCAGCGTAGCAATAGCTTGCTTGCATGTACAAAGCACTATAACAATAGTGTGCATGCACCCTCATGGCAGGCTATGAGTTTAAAGACAAAAACATCCACGAATAATTTGATGGAAAAAATGGTTAGAGATACATTCAATGGCTGGAATTTCCTACATCAGTTCAACACTGGGATTAAATTTATGTTGAACAAAGGGGAACTTGGTCTAATTTCCTTTGTATATACAGCATTATATTCAAATTTTAGTAGAATACTGGCTATTCAGTCAAGATAAAACACATCAGAAACAGGTTAGGAATTGAAATAGAATAACCTTGTGCATAAACTGGTTAAAACAATGAGCAGTAGCAAAAACAAATCAAAACAATGAAAAGACTGAAAGTTTAATCATTACTGATAGAAAATGTGTATAATTAGTTCACAAGCTGTGCTTCACTGGGGTCCCAAACCTATCATTCTTGTGTTCCTTGATGTTATATATTGTACCATTGTTTATGTTTGATTTGGTTTGAATAAACTTGAACTAATAAATGATGTGAGTGAAGAAAGGAAATTTAAATAAGTCAGAAGATAGAAAATTAGGCTTTTACCAGGGGTTTTGTCAGTATTTGGATTAGGTGAAGTTGACAGGACGCCATCTTGCTCAGGCCAGGCAGGTGGTGCGTCTAAGGGGGTGAGTATGACCGTTCCTTTTTTCTCAATTTTCAGAAGTTCCACCTGTTTCTCTTCATTATCACGCAAAGCATCTTCATCTCCACTGTTAATACAACAAAAAGGGAGCAAACAGAAATTGATAAGCTCTCTTCCTGGTGCAGAACTTGTGAGTGAACTTGTGGTGTGGCATTATATCTAAATTATTATACCAGTAATTATATTTGCTATTTCAAACATTATGCTTGTAAAGGAATTAATTTTGAAATATCTAAAGGTAAAGACCAGTTTTGGTAACGCCCCCCTCTCAAAAAATGAAATGGAAGTATTACCAATCATGTGAAAAAATATGTTTTGACTATTAAATACGGGATGATACAAATTTTGCCGAGAAACCGCCTACTAATTGATATATTTGGTAAATTATCATATCTATTTAGACCGGATAGATATCGTGCATGTGTCGCGTAGTCCCATATACATCTCTCTGTGTACAGTTCTTGTAACTTGACCAAGACTGGGCCAAATTTCTTATCATTTTGATGATTCCAGAACCTTGCAGTACACACCAAACTTATATGCTAGATGATCAACCTTTTCTAATCAATTCCACACCGTTTCTTTCACAATGCAATCGCATGACCATAACTGGTCTTTAATATCTTAAAAGATTTAATGAGTGATATCTTCTGCAGACATGTTCTATTAAATTTCTGTTTTATTACAGATTGTCAGTTATCCATGATACATCTCCCAAAATACTCCCCATTTATCTTAAGAAGTGCATACCGTATATTTAAAAACAAAACATAACAAAACAAATATGACTGCGTCTCCTATATTCCTCCGCCCTAAATTCAGTATAGGAAATGGATGGAATTATTTGTGACATATCACGATGAAAACAAAAAGCCCATCTCTTGTGGTTCTCGAGATATCGCAAAAGCAAGGCTAATACCTGTAATTTCAGAAATTGACCTTTGAACTTTGAACTCCAATTCTGAACAGATCATCTTCCTATGGTGATATCTACTATCACCAAGTTTAAGCCTTGTATCTCTAGTGGATCTTGAGATATCCTGATAACAAGGCTATATCTAGAATTTCATAAATTGACCTCTGTGACCTTTGATCTATTAACCCAAAATCAAATCAGATTGTCTTCCTGTGGTGATCGATACATATTATCACACAGTTTAAGCCTCATATCTCTAGTGGTTTGTGAGATTTCGCGATAACAAGGCCAATACCTGTAATTTCAGAAATTGACCTGTGAACTTTGAACTCCAATTTTGAACAGATCATCTTCCTATGGTGATACCTACTATCACTAAGTTTAAGCCTTGTATCTCTAGTGGATCTTGAGATATCCCCATAACAAGGCTATATCTAGAATTTCATAAATTGACCTCTGTGACCTTTGACCTTTGATCTATTAACCCAAAATCAGATCAGATTGTCTTCCTGTGGTGATCGATACATATTATCACAAAGTTTAAGCCTCATATCTCTAATGGTTCGTGAGATATCGCGATAACACGGCCAATACCTGGAATTTCATAAGTTGACCTCTGTCAATAACAGGCATAACAAAAAATTAAACAAAATTGACATATTAAAGGTTAGTAAAAGATTAACTAACAGTAGCAGAATAGAACAGATTTGTATAACTATGAAACATATGAAAAAGAAGAAGAATATAATTAAATGAAAGTGACTGCAAATACAACAAAGACAACATAGATTCATAAAAACATCTCACTGATAACAAAATATATTTACTAGATGTGAAATAATCAGAAATATTAACATCAAAACAAAAACTAAGTGCTCAATGTACGGTAAAGATTATGAATGAAGTTTGAAAGGTGAAAACATGTAACAAAAGTTGAGAAAGATTGATATACATGGAAATGATTAAAACTTTGTACCGGTAATTAGAAAAATAACTAGAAGGTTAGGACGAAGTACATTTACCAGTCTGTTTGGCATTTCAAAGGTACTGTACCATACATGTTCATGGACATATCGTCGCCTGGCTGGCAGAAGGGCGTTAGCTCAAATTTCAGGTCAAAAATGAAACGCTAAGCAGAAGGGCATTAGCACTAAATCGCCTCAAACTGAGAAAAAAATTGTGGCCGTGTTCTACTACAACATTTCTATTAGTCTTTAATGTTTTAAACCAATTTTCGGGATGGAAAGCAGTTTAAGTATAAAACAAATCTTTAAATGTGAATAATTCGAAAAGTAGTTTTTCGAGTCGCTCGCGCGCTAATGCCCTTCTGCCACCCGGCCGACGATATCATCTCTTAGGATCCAGAAAGGTGTTTGATATTAGAAGATAAATCTATCTCTTCTCAATGGCTACCTAGTTATACAGGATGACATTTACCAGTCTATTCTTGTAGACCAGTGAATGCCAACACTCTATAAAGAAAGGCTATAACAAGAAGAAAAAGATTGATCGGCTTAGTTCGACTGAGACAGATTTATTTTAAGTCAAAGTATGAATTTACACACGTCTGGCTTTAGTGGACATTCTATTTAGTGGACATTCTATAAATGCCTACGTTCATGCAATTCTAACTGCTATGTCGTGGACGAGTGGATATGTCATCGGACTGTGGATCACAAGGTCCGTGGTTCAAGTCCCACCGCGGCACTAATGTCCTTTGGCAAGACATTGATCTACATTTGCCACTCTCCACCCAGGTGTAAAATGGGTACCCGGTAGGATGCGAAAGCTAATGTGCTTAGATTAGCAAGTGTGCGCATGTAAAAATGACGCCTGGCTGGAATGCTCCCAAGGGAGTGGAGAATGTGCATACATTGTGTGCGGGTAAGCCGATGACCGGGGTAATAATATATGATTGCAGGGCCTTCAGGGAGAACAGTATGAATACTGATGAGGCTACCCTGGTTAAACAAGACATATTATTATTATTATTATTTATGAAAGACAAAATAAATTTTAAGAGAATTCTTAGCCAGAAGTAGTTCTGTCACTATTGACTCTAAATCATATCCAAGTCCAGGGGGGGGGGGGGGGGGGGCATTTCACAAAACTTGTCATCAGTGACAAATGACAATTTTTGTTATAAGCTACTGAAATCCTTGCTTCTGATTGGTTATCAGCAGATTTGTCATTGATACTTGTCATCTAAGGGAAGTCAGTAGCAGCCAACCAGAGAGAAATCTAGAAATAGCTTTAGGATACGTACATTGTGCATGCATAGTACATGAACTGTGCATGCTTCATGCATACACCGTACACCGGAACTATGTAAGTTCCGAAAGTGGCTCAAAATTATACATCCAAGAGGTGCACATTTCGATTTTTGGGGGGTATTGGCGATATCGAGAATTGCCACACCAAACAAAGGTGAAATAAATGGATCCTATGCAGGAAGAATTTCTTGAAACATTAGAGTTTTATGTCACGTATAATGTAGACAGTAATCTGTATTTGCCCCACACGTAAAGTTACATAAAGTTGCATGTGATAGTTACCTTCCGCCACCTATTGGCGCGAAACAACATTTGCGTTTCTTCCACAGCCACCAGATCAACAACCCACATAGGCAGAGGAAGATGATAGCTCCACAGGTACAACCAGCAATCAGAGCTGTTTCAATCATGGAGATAAAAAATAGAGTTAATAACAGTCAAGGTTGGGCTTCAATATTACATCAGTTTAGATTGTTTCTTTACAACAATTAACTGATTGTACGCCACTTGCTCCTGTGACAATTGCTCTGCATTAAATTCATTCACTAACCTGATTCCTAGATTCAACCCTGGACCCTATACAGCTTACCTAAAACCTTAATAATATCCCTACACCTAACCTAAAACCTTAATCATTATCCCTACACGTAACCTAAGACCATCATATCCCTACACCTAACCTCAAACCTTAATCATATCCCTACACCTAACCTCAAACCGAAATAATATTCCTACGCCTAACCTAAAACATTAATCATATACATGTACCTACACCTAACCTCAAACCTTAATCATATCCCTATACCTAACCTCAACCCTTAATCATATCCCTACACCTAACCTAAAACCTTAATCATATCCCTACACCTAACCTAAAACCTTTATCATATCCCTACACCTAACCTAAAAACTTTATCATATCCCTACACCTAACCTTAATCATATCCCTACACCTAACCTAAAACCTCAATCATATCCCTACACCTAACCTTAAACCTCAATCATATCCCTACACCTAACCTAAAACCTCAATCATATCCCTACACCCAACCTAAAACCTTAATCATATCCCATCCACCTAATCTCAAACCTTAATCATATCCCTACACCTAAACCTTAAACCTCAATCATATCCCTACACCTAACCTAAAACCTTAATCATATCCCTACACCTAACCTAAAACCTTAATCATATCCCTACACCTAACCTAAAACCTTAATCATATCCCTACACCTAACCTAAAACCTTAATCATATCCCTACACCTAACCTAAAACCTTGATCATATCCCTACACCTAACCTTAAACCTTAATCATATCCCTACACCCAACCTAAAACCTTAATCATATCCCTACACCTAACCTAAAACCTTGATCATATCCCTACACCTAACCTTAAACCTCAATCATATCCATACACCTAACCTTAAACCTTAATCATATCCCTACACCTAACCTTAAACCTTAATCATATCCCTACACCTAACCTCAATCATATCCCTACACCTAACCTAAAACCTTAATCATATCCCTACACCTAACCTTAAACCTTAATCATATCCCTACACCTAACCTAAAACCTTAATCACATCCCTGCACCTAACCTCAACCTTAATCATATCCCTACACCTAACCTTAATCGTATTCCTACACCTAATCCCAAACATATTCTTACACTTTACCTAAAACTTAATTGCACCCCCAACCCTATAATCCTATATTTTTGACAAAATAAAGCCCTGAGCAATTGTAGCAGGAGGAAATGTTGATTCACTAAATCAACCAGTTCATAAAAGTTTTCAAATTTATGAATGATTCTTCTCAAGTACAATTAAATCAGCCATAAAGAGTTGCCTGACAAGAATGGTACCATAAAATGCTGAAGGAATGAATCTACTATTCATAGGTCAAATCATTTCATAGTTGCAGCTCCAACTTTGAACCGAGGCAAATATAAAAGTGTGTAAATTTGTTTTGACTCACACTAAAGAGACAACGAAGACACATTGAGATTGAGATTGAGATTGACAAAGTATACAAAATTAGCAACAGATATAGTAACTAATCAAGAAAAAATTACAAATAACTAATTATTAAATGACTGAGAAATGAAACAAAATTTTTGAAATATAAAGTAATACTTTGCAAAAAAGCAATTCAAACTCCAAAATATATTGTATCACTATCTGTCCAGAATCTTTGAGTAAAACACAAATATGACAGAAATGAAATTATACAAGCCTTTCAGATCTGAAAATATGGAAAAAATGAAATACAGGTGCAAGTGCAAGATACTTAACCCAATGAATACCAAATTCTTTTATTCCCTATAAGCTTAACACAGGGATCATGCAGTTCCCATAAGCAACGAGTTACATTGTAGTTGTGTTAGATGCAGTGATTAGTATCAAGAACATTTAGTAGAGGCATTGGAAACATTATTTTACTAACTCAACCTTTTACTTAAAAAGCAGAGAAGAAAGTTATTACTAGAAAGTGACACACATCAAATGCAGAATATTTGCAAACACATATTTTGATATCAGCTATTAATTTTTTTTAAGACACTATGTTGAATGTGAAAACTGCTTCTGTGGCACAACTACCAAAGCTATCAGAAAAGGAAGTAACAAAAAAATAATATGACTGCAAAGTATGAAAGTATTTGAACATAATCTATTAAAGATAAGAGAAAGTATAATTAAAGAGACTTGAATAAGAAGACAATTTAGGAATACTTCTCATTTGCAAAATGTATTTCAGAATAAAACATAAATATATAACATATTGCATGATATGAATTATGAATGAACTGCTCATATTTACATGAAATAAACAAACATCAATCAATACTTTGTGGAAAATTTCATAATTCTTCACAGTCAAAAATACAAAGTTGTCTTGAACTGATCATTTAACCTAATCAAGTATACTGTAATTCATTCATTTTAGGTAAGAAAATGCACAGACACATACAAATAATTCTTTCTTAAGCCATGTATACAACAAACCATTGCTTTTTTTTCTTCAAATGGCATATACAGTATGTACAAGAGGTCTACAGACCTTACGCTCACCTAAGCCGATGAAAGTAGGGGCCTCGGGACCTAGCCCCCATCCCCTTTACACTAGGAACATAGGAATATTGGAACAGTAGGGCAATTTTGGGGTGCTGCTCCCAAGTTCCCTGTAGGAGCATGTATCCCATTCAAATAAATTTGGGCCTTCTTCATAAAATGATTCCTATAAAGGCTACAATCCTACTGACCCTGGAAAGGTTAGTAGCCCTTCGGAACAATTTCATACCCCCTGTCTGATGAATGCATCCTATCAAGTTAAGTCAAAATCTCTACATGAATTTTAAAGACAAAGTTTTTTAAATGTCTAATTATTGCCATAGGGGCACTTTGGGGGATGCTGCCCCAAGCCCCCTATGGGGCATATAACCCATTTAAACAACTTAAGATATCCTTTTCCTGCACATGATTCTTACAAATTTTGGTTAGAATCTATATATCCATGGACTTTCAAGTATAAAAAGAAAATTTCCAATTACTGCCACTTGTAGGTACAGTTCCGCCTGCGATCAACGTCACAGTGGATCGCGCGCATACGCGTGCACTTGCGCGCGAACGCGATTGATCGCGATCAGCTTAGTGCGTGGAAAACATTGCTAAAATGTAATGCAGTCCTTCCGTATGAAATGTCGCCCTCTGTTGGCGACAGTTTGCTTTTTTATTTTTGTCAGTTATTGTTGCTACTTACGCACATGTTGCGGCGGGAATCTCAAAGTGAAAACTAATCGGCGGGGAAAAAATATATTAGACGTTCATTTTTTGACTAAATTGAAGGCGGATGACTTTTGAATTCGCTAAACCAAAATTAAATCGGTAGACTTGTTATCTTATGAGACGCAATATTTATCTATTTTTTCAAAAGACGATTTAAGTTGCGGCGGGAACCTCAAAGTGATAACTAATCGGCGGTGAAAAAATATATTAGACGTTATCTTTCAATTTCGATTGAATTTAAGGCGGTTCCTTTTTGAATTCGCTAAACCAAAATTAAATAGGTGGACTTGTTATCTTATCAGACGCAATACTATTTTTCAAAAGACGATTTAAGTTTCGGAGGGAAACTAATCGGCGGACAAAAATGTATTAGACGTTATCTTTCTATTTTTATTAAATTGAAGGCGGATCCTTTTCAAAATATCTAAACCAAAATGAAATCGGCGAACTTATTTTCTGTTATGACGCAATATTTGTCTCTTTTTCCAAAAAACGATTTAAGTTGCGGCGGGTCTTTTGGGGGAATTTTAAAGTGAAAACTATTCACGTGACAGTTGATCGCGTGCATATGCGTGCACTTGCGAACGCAATCGATCGCAATCACTTTAATGCATGGAATTGCTAAATTGAATGCGGCACTTAAGTGAATATTATGTTATCTTTCTTTAGGCTAGTTGATTAAATTGAAGGTGGATCCTTTTCGAACTCTCCAAACCAAAATCAAATTGGTGGACTTGTTATCTTATCAGACGCAATACCTTTCTATTTTTCATAAGATGATTTAAGTTGCGGCGGGAATATGAAAGTGAAAACTAGTCGGTTACGAAAAAATAGGTTAGACAATATCATTCTATTTTTTATTAAATTGAAGGCGGAACCTTTTCGAACTCTCTAAACCAAAATCGAATCGGCTGACTTGTTATCTTTTATGACGCAATATTTTGTCTCTTTTTTTTGGAAAAAAGATTCAAGTTGCGGTGGGTCTTTTGGGGAATTTTAAAGTGAAAACTATTCACGTGGCAGTTGATCGCGCGCATATGCGTGCACTTGCGAACGCAATCGATCGCAATCACTAACTTTAATACATGGAAAACATTGCTGAACTTGAATGCGGCAGTTTAGTGAAATCTATGTTATCTTTCTTTAGGCATATTGATTAAATTCAAAGTGGATCCTTTTTTAATTCGCTAAACCAAATTAATCGGTGGACTTGCTATCTTATAAAACGCAATATTTATCTATTTTTCAAAAGACGATTTAAGTTGCGGGGGAACCTCAAAGTGATAACTAATCGGCGGAGAAAAAATATATTAGACGCTATCTCTTTTTCATAAAATGATTTAAGTTGCGGCAGGTCTTTTGGGAAACTTTTAAAGTGAAATCTATTCACCTCACAGTTGACTGCGCGCACTTCCGAACACAATCGATCGCAATCACTTTAATGCATGAAAACATTGCTAAAATTGAATGCGACAGTTTAGTGAAAACTATGTTATCTTTCTTTAGGCATGTTGATTAAATTGAAGGTGGATCCTTTTCAAACTCTCTAAACCAAAAATCAAATTGGCGGACTTATTATCTTATATGACGCAATATTTTCTCTTTTTCAAAAAATGATTTAAGTTGCGGCGGGTCTTTTGGGGGGACTTTTAAAGTGAAATATATTCACATCACAGTTGATCGCGCGCATATGCGTGCACTTGCGAACGCAATCGATCGCAATCACTTTAATGCATAAAAACATTGCTAAAATTGAATGCGACAGTTAAGTAAAAACTATGTTATCCTACTTTATGCCTATTGATTGAATTGAAGGTGGGTCAAAAATGGTATGCCTATACCCCCCTCCCCCCCCCCCATTCACATGAAATACTAGTAGCGGATCTGTATCTTACCGCGTAGCGCGGAAGCTCTGACGTTTCATTCAATTATTAAAGAAAGAAGGCGATTCGTTGTACCGTTTTCGACTCTTAATCCTTGTTTGAATTAAGTTCCAATTCCTCCGCGCATAGCGCGGAAGCTCTGACGTTTCATTAATTTATGAAAGAAAGAAGACGTTTCGTTGTACCATTCTGGACTCTTTATCCTTGACTGAATTCAGTTTATTCCTCCCCACCCCCCCCCCCCCTTCTTGCGCGAAGCGCGGAAGCTTTGACGTTTCATTAAATTATAAGAGAAAGAAGGCGATTCGTTGTACAGTTTATGACTCTTAATCCTTGTCTAAATTCAGTTTCCTTTGGCGTTTCATTAAATTATTAAAGAAAAAAGACGTTTCGTTGTACCATTCTGGACTCTTAATTCTTAACTGAATTCAGTCCCCCCCCCCCCCCTTCCCGCGCGAAGCGCGGAAGCTTTGTCGTTTCATTAAATTATTAGAGAAAGAAGACGATTCGTTGTACCATTCTCGACTCTTAATCTTTGTCTGATTTAAGTCCCCCCCCCCCTTCCCGCGCGAAGCGCGGAAGCTTTGGCGTTTCGTTAAATTATTAGAGAAAGAAGATGTTTCGTTGTACCGTTTTTGAATCTTAATCCTTGTTTGAATCAAGTTCCAATTCCTCCGTGCATAGCGTGGAAACTCTGACGTTTCATTAAATTATTAAAGAAAGAAGACGTTTCGTTGTACCATTCTCGACTCTTTATCCTTGACTGAATTCAGTTCCCCCCCCCCCCTTCCAGCGCGAAGCGTGGAAGCTTTTGCGTTTCATTAAATTATTAGAGAAAGAAGACGATTCGTTGTACCGTTCTCGAATCTTTAACCTTGTCTAAATTCAGTTTCTGTTGACGTTTCATTAAATTATTAAAGAAAGAAGACGATTCGTTGTAATATTCTCGACTCTTAATCCTTGACTGAATTCAGTTCCCCCCCCCCCTTCCAGCGCGAAGCGTGGAAGCTTTTGCGTTTAGAGAAAGAAGATGTTTCGTTGTACCGTTTTTGAATCTTAATCCTTGTTTGAATCAAGTTCCAATTCCTCCGTGCATAGCGTGGAAACTCTGACGTTTCATTAAATTATTAAAGAAAGAAGACGTTTCGTTGTACCATTCTCGACTCTTTATCCTTGACTGAATTCAGTTCCCCCCCCCCTTCCAGCGCGAAGCGTGGAAGCTTTTGCGTTTCATTAAATTATTAGAGAAAGAAGACGATTCGTTGTACCGTTCTCGAATCTTTAACCTTGTCTAAATTCAGTTTCTGTTGACGTTTCATTAAATTATTAAAGAAAGAAGACGATTCGTTGTAATATTCTCGACTCTTAATCCTTGACTAATTTCGTTGTACCGTTTTCGACTCTTAATCCTTGTTTGAATCAAGTTCCAATTCCTCTGCGCATAGCGCGGAAACTCTGACGTTTCATTAAATTATTAAAGAAAGAAGACGTTTCGTTGTACCATTCTCGACTCTTTATCCTTGACTGAATTCAGTTCCCCCCCACTTCCCGCGCGAAGCGTGGAAGCTTTTGAGTTTCATTAAAATAATTGTTAGAGAAAGAAGACGATTCGTTGTACCGTTATCGAATCTTTATCCTTGTCTAAATTCAGTTTCTGTTGACGTTTCATTAAATTATTAAAGAAAGAAGACGATTCATTGTACCGTTCTCGACTCTTAATCCTTGACTGAATTTAGTCCCCCCCCCCCCCCTTCCCGCGCTAAGCGCGGGAGCTTTGACGTTTCATTCAATTATTAAAGAAAGAAGGCGATTCGTTGTACCGTTTTCGACTCTTAATCCTTGTTTGAATTAAGTTCCAATTCCTCCGCGCATAGCGCGGAAACTGTGACGTTTCATTAATTTATGAAAGAAAGAAGACGTTTCGTTGTACCATTCTGGACTCTTTATCCTTGACTGAATTCAGTTTCTTCCTCCCCACCTCCCCCCCCTTCCTGCGCGAAGCGCGGAAGCTTTGACGTTTCATTAAATTATAAGAGAAAGAAGGCGATTCGTTGTACAGTTTTTGACTCTTAATCCTTGTCTAAATTCAGTTTGCTTTGGCGTTTCATTAAATTATTAAAGAAATAAGACGTTTCGTTGTACCATTCTGGACTCTTAATTCTTAACTGAATTCAGTTCCCCCCCCCCCCCTTCCCGCGCGAAGCGTGGAAGCTTTTGCGTTTAGAGAAAGAAGATGTTTCGTTGTACCGTTTTTGAATCTTAATCCTTGTTTGAATCAAGTTCCAATTCCTCCGTGCATAGCGTGGAAACTCTGACGTTTCATTAAATTATTAAAGAAAGAAGACGTTTCGTTGTACCATTCTCGACTCTTTATCCTTGGCTGAATTCAGTTTCCCCCCCCCCCTTCCCGCGCGAAGCGTGGAAGCTTTTGCGTTTAGAGAAAGAAGATGTTTCGTTGTACCGTTTTTTAATCTTAATCCTTGTTTGAATCAAGTTCCAATTCCTCCGTGCATAGCGTGGAAACTCTGACGTTTCATTAAATTATTAAAGAAAGAAGACGTTTCGTTGTACCATTCTCGACTCTTTATCCTTGACTGAATTCAGTTCCCCCCCCCCTTCCAGCGCGAAGCGTGGAAGCTTTTGCGTTTCATTAAATTATTAGAGAAAGAAGACGATTCGTTGTACCGTTCACGAATCTTTAACCTTGTCTAAATTCAGTTTCTGTTGACGTTTCATTAAATTATTAAAGAAAGAAGACGATTCGTTGTAATATTCTCGACTCTTAATCCTTGACTAATTTCGTTGTACCGTTTTCGACTCTTAATCCTTGTTTGAATCAAGTTCCAATTCCTCCGTGCATAGCGTGGAAACTCTGACGTTTCATTAAATTATTAAAGAAAGAAGACGTTTCATTGTACCATTCTCGACTCTTTATCCTTGACTGAATTCAGTCCCCCCCCCCCCTTCCCGCGCGAAGCGTGGAAGCTTTTGAGTTTCATTAAAATAATTGTTAGAGAAAGAAGACGATTCGTTGTACCGTTATCGAATCTTTATTCTTGTCTAAATTCAGTTTCTGTTGACGTTTCATTAAATTATTAAAGAAAGAAGACGATTCATTGTACCGTTCTCGACTCTTAATCCTTGTTTGAATTAAGTTCCAATTCCTCCGCGCATAGCGCGGAAACTCTGACGTTTCATTAATTTATGAAAGAAAGAAGACGTTTCGTTATACCATTCTGGACTCTTTATCCTTGACTGAATTCAGTTTCTTCCTCCCCACCCCCCCCCCCCTTCCTGCGCGAAGCGCGGAAGCTTTGACGTTTCATTAAATTATAATAGAAAGAAGGCGATTCGTTGTACAGTTTTCGACTCTTAATCCTTGTCTAAATTCAGTTTCCTTTGGCGTTTCATTAAATTATTAAAGCAATAAGACGTTTCGTTGTACCATTCTGGACTCTTAATTCTTAACTGAATTCAGTTCCCACCCCCCCCCCCCCATTCCCGCGCGAAGCGCGTAAGCTTTGTCGTTTCATTAGATTATTAGAGAAAGAAGACGATTCGTTGTACCATTCTCGACTCTTAATCTTTGTCTGATTTAAGTCCCCCCCCCCCCTTCCCGCGCGGAAGCTTTGACGTTTCATTCAATTATTAGTGAAAGAAGGCGATTCGTTGTACCGTTTTCGACTCTTAATCCTTGTTTAAATCAAGTTCCAATTCCTCCGTGCATAGCACGGAAACTCTGACGTTTCATTAAATTATTAAAAAAAGAAGACGTTTCGTTGTAATATTCTCGACTCTTAATCCTTGACTAATTTCGTTGTACCGTTTTCGACTCTTAATCCTTGTTTGAATCAAGTTCCAATTCCTCCGTGCATAGCGTGGAAACTCTGACGTTTCATTAAATTATTAAAGAAAGAAGACGTTTCATTGTACCATTCTCGACTCTTTATCCTTGACTGAATTCAGTTCCCCCCCCCCCCCCTTCCCGCGCGAAGCGTGGAAGCTTTTGAGTTTCATTAAAATAATTGTTAGAGAAAGAAGACGATTCGTTGTACCGTTATCGAATCTTTATTCTTGTCTAAATTCAGTTTCTGTTGACGTTTCATTAAATTATTAAAGAAAGAAGACGATTCATTGTACCGTTCTCGACTCTTAATCCTTGTTTGAATTAAGTTCCAATTCCTCCGCGCATAGCGCGGAAACTCTGACGTTTCATTAATTTATGAAAGAAAGAAGACGTTTCGTTATACCATTCTGGACTCTTTATCCTTGACTGAATTCAGTTTCTTCCTCCCCACCCCCCCCCCCTTCCTGCGCGAAGCGCGGAAGCTTTGACGTTTCATTAAATTATAATAGAAAGAAGGCGATTCGTTGTACAGTTTTCGACTCTTAATCCTTGTCTAAATTCAGTTTCCTTTGGCGTTTCATTAAATTATTAAAGAAATAAGACGTTTCGTTGTACCATTCTGGACTCTTAATTCTTAACTGAATTCAGTTGCCACCCCCCCCCCCCCCATTCCCGCGCGAAGCGCGTAAGCTTTGTCGTTTCATTAGATTATTAGAGAAAGAAGACGATTCGTTGTACCATTCTCGACTCTTAATCTTTGTCTGATTTAAGTCCCCCCCCCCCTTCCCGCGCGGAAGCTTTGACGTTTCATTCAATTATTAGTGAAAGAAGGCGATTCGTTGTACCGTTTTCGACTCTTAATCCTTGTTTAAATCAAGTTCCAATTCCTCCGTGCATAGCACGGAAACTCTGACGTTTCATTAAATTATTAAAAAAAGAAGACGTTTCGTTGTACCATTCTCGACCCTTACTCCATGTCTTAATTCAGTTCCTCCCCCCCCCCTTCCCGCGCGAAACGCGGAAGCTTTGACGTTTCATTAAATTATTAGAGAAAGAAGGTGATTCGTTGTACCGTTCTCGACTCTTAATCCTTTTTCTTCTTACGTCCTCTTCCTTTCTTCTTTCTCTCTCTCTCTCTCTCTCTTTTTTTTTTTTGGGGGGGGGGGGGGGGCGACCGCCCCCACCGCCACACAACCCCATGGCTACGCGCCTGTATCCTCTGTTTCTTATTCCTACTTTCAACTTCTTTTTTTGCACTTTTGCGCTTCGCGCTTAACATTTAGCTTTTAGATTGAATAAATTGAATGAATTCATCATTTCCTGATGAAGCCGTATGAGCGAGAATTCAATTTATTCTTGTCTCATTTCCGGTTGTCTCATTTGCGTATGTATCATGAAAATGAGATAGCAAAATGTGTATATTGATGGTCATCTTGCGAGTAATAACCGTTAACTCTCATCGGGCTCTCATTAATTGTTCTCTTCAATTTTTTTTTGATGGTAATGTACAGGCCACCCTTCACCTGAAATATTGGGGGGGGGGAGGATATATCCCCCCATTCCCCCCCCCCCCGGGATCGACACCCCTGCATTATTTTGTATTAAATTGAAGGCGGATCCTTTTCGAACTCTCTAAACCAAAATCAAATGGGCGGACTTATTATCTTTTATGACGCAATATTTGTCTCTTTTTCAAAAAATGATTTAAGTTGCGGCGGGTCTTTTGGGGGGACTTTCAAAGTGGAATATATATATATTCACGTCACAGTAAGTTGATCGCGTGCATATGCGTGCACTTGCGAACGCAATCGATCGCAATCACTTTAATGCATGAAAACATTGCTAAAATTGAATGCGACAGTTTAGTGAAAACTATGTTATCTTTCTTTAGGCTAGTTGATTAAATTGAAGGTGGATCCTTTTCGAACTCTCTAAACCAAAATCAAATTGGCGGACTTGTTATCTTTTATGACGCAATATTTTCTATTTTTTAAAAGATGATTTAAGTTGCGGCGGGAATCTCAAAGTAAAAACTAATCGGTGGCGAAAAAATATATTAGACGTTATCTCTTTTTCAAAAAATGATTTAGAGTTGCGGCGGGTCTTTTGGGGGGACTTTTAAAGTGAAATATATTCACATCACAGTTGATCGCGCGCATATGCGTGCACTTGCGAACGCAATCGATCGCAATCACTTTAATGCATGAAAACATTGCTAAAATTGAATGCGACAGTTTAGTGAAAACTATGTTATCCTACTTTATGCCTATTGATTGAATTGAAGGTGGGTCAAAAATGTGTATGCCTATACCCCCCCCCCCCCCCCCATTCACATGAAATCCTAGTAGCGGATCTGTATCTAACCCCTATACTGATATTTTCAAGCTCTCTTCATTTCCCAGGTTCCTCATATGATCTACATGTAGATCTATAGGCCTACTAGGTTTTTTTTTTTTTAATTGACACTTTTTATTGATAATAATTCAAAAGTTCTATTAAAGCCTAGTGCCCACTGTGCGATCTGAGCTTATTATTTATCCGATTTTTCTCAAACCTTCACTAATGTGCTTTTTTGATTTTTCTCCATTTGTCCAAGCAATCTGCTTTATAAAAGGTTAATTCTCCTTTAATGATAATTCAGTGTAGGCCGCCTACAACATGTGACGCAAGAGTTGTTGTACCTGGATATTTCTACATCATAGTCGAGTGACCAATATGCTAATTTGAGATTCACATAGATGTATCATGTTTAAGGGCAAGGAGTTTTCTTATTATTTCATTTGTCCGATTTAATAGTTCAAACTTTCAACTATATATTTCTTTGATTTTTCTGTTTTCACGCAATTACAATTGTTACTCGGGTTGGGTTTCCCTTGCATTTATGTAGCTAGTGTATTAAAACCAGAATTCGATCATTTACGTAAAACACACGTATTTATACACATCTCAATTATCAAGATTACACCTAATTACGTATGCACAGTTTGCTTTTCTAGTATCGCATGCATATCATGCGCACATGCCGGACATAATTACACACACAAGTACCCAGAACACTTATAACACACGCGCTACATACACATACATACAGCATACGTATGTGTATAAATCACACTTGCACACATACTAGACGCGCATATAGTACATAGTCGCACTGAGGTCAGTGCATAGTCGGTCGTCAGTGCGCTATGCACACAATAGAGCACGATGAGTAATGTTATGAGAATGAGGTCGCCTTTTCAGAGAGGTCAGGTCGTAGTTATTGCCTTAGGTGCTAAAACAGGGGTCGGTCGGAAATCTTTTTTTTTTCTTTCCTTTTTTTTTATCGCCCTTTTTGGGCTGATATTTTTCAGTTTTGTATGTTGTTTTTTTGTTTCTTTTTTGTTCTCGCCCTCTTTGGGTTGCTAATTTTCAGTTTTAAATACTTTAATGCTTTAAAACATGTGTTTCAGCGACATCATTCCATTCATATCTTTTCACCTTATACTAATCCATGGTTTACAATGTTGTGTTGAGACAACACTCTCTGCTTCCCAAGCTGACGAAGTTGGTTTTCAACTACCTGTAAAACTTGTTAGCAATGTGAAGATTGTTGGCAAATTGTACAGGTGGTCCCGGGCAAAAAGTGGTCTCTTTACTAACCAAAGAAGGGACCGAAACTGACACAGGAAAAGACAAAATATGCTCTTCATTCCTGTTTCAGTCCTGGGGATTGTTCCAAGTGTATGTTTGTATCCGTTTTTTGAGTCTGAAATGAGTCAAATCTGACCCCAAACAATTTAAAAATTCAAATACATGAATATTTGAACTCACTGTATCTCCATGTTTTAATCCGAGTTGTACAATATACAAAGTTACACACCAACTTACACTTTCTGAAAAACTTTAATAAAGAAACAATATTTGAATAAGTAAACACAAATACATGTGTGTTTTCTTGCACACATGATTTCATCCACTTCTGCTACACACCGAATTGTACTTGTTTATGAAAGCACCAACATCTCTGGAAGTATTTATGCATAATTTTAGGAATGAGTCTTTCTGTACACATTCTAGTTTTTACTGTCTATGCTAATGTCTGAATCAGGCGCGTACGCAAGGGGGGGGGGGGGATCGGACCCCCTCAATCTTTTTCTTTTTATAAAAGAAAGAAATAATAATAATTTAAAAAAAAATTGTGCTAAAGGGTGACCAAAAAAGGTGACCCCCCCCCCCCCCCGCTTATTCAGCGGCTGGCTGAGTCAAATCTTGGACCCCCCCCAACAAAAAAGTGCTCCCCCCCCCCCTCTTATATGGCTCTTCCTTTATGTTATAAAAAACAACTTTTTATTAAGCATTACTTCTCACGTCGGATATAATTATTTGACAAAATTATGCAAGTAATAGATCGCATACGATCCCATCTGATTGCAGCTGATCGCAGTTGATCGCAGACAATGACTGTGTGTTCTGGTAACATTGAGGCTTGTGGATAGTTCTCAATGTTGTAGGGTAAGTTTGAAGAAGAAAAAAAAACAGAACCCTATACGTTTGAGATTTGGGGAGACATTATGGGGATGTATGAGAAGTATCTGTTATGGGTGGAGATTCCTTTTCGAAAGGTTTACAAACGTGTATAGTCGGGGGCTAGGTTAAGCCTCTCCAATGTATAGTTTAAATAAAACGACTATCAATCGATCTTTCCGTATTGTAGCTTTGTGCTTAAATTTCATTGGCATTTATATTCCCCTTTAAAGATTTATATAATTCGACGAGACCCCTTCTCCCCCATTATGATGTAACTCCAAATTGTATTTTTTTTAGAAAGTACACCTAGTTTATATGGTAGAAATGTCATTTTGTCATGAAAAATACTCCAGGTAAGATGTATTCCGGCACCTAGCCGCATACTCGGATAAATTATTCGAGCTCCTTGTTGCATGGATAATAGGTGACGATTGCTCTATATATGGATAAGTTCAAAATGGGCTGGGGAGCTGCACCCCCGCCCCCGTTGTAAAGATTCCTTGGAAAAAAAAATACTGGACCAATTTTTCGATTGCAATGTACTTTATGAATACAGCTTTGTACAAATTGCTCTAATGTTGTTCTACAAATGGGGAGGGGGAGGGGGGGGGACACAGAAGGGGGGAGGGTGCACATTCTGAACCCCTCCATTCATTGTCTTAATGATTTGGACTGAAAATCATGACTATCACCTGGATCCACATCTCAATTTATGTGTCACTTAATTGACAGACTCTTAGCCTGCATCATGTCCTACACAACATACTGCCCCCATCCCAAAATTATTCTTGATGTTAATGGTGGTTGGGGGGGGGGGGCATTTCAAGCGAGGGAGGGGGTAGGCGAAAGTTCTGAACCACACCATGCACGAACATAATTATTTAAGACGGCAAATTATGTCTGTCACTTGGTACAGGTCTTATTTTATATAGTATTTAAACTATATCCTGATTTGACTCTGAGAACACATTATTATATCGGTTGCTAGGCATATTATTACCATTGCAACGGGAACTAAGCAATATATATCATTAAAGTATGATGAAAATGCATCATCTGACATTACACTTCCTATCAAAGTAGTCATGTGCTTGGTGAAAGCATCTTCTCGCGATATATTCTTTTTTTCACGGCACTATGTTACCGTTGCTAAGGAGAAGGCTCTTAGCAACCAAATTTGCCATTTTGGCTCACAACAAAGTGTCAACTTTTATAGAGCGCTATAACTTTTTAGTTACAAAAGCAATAGACTTAAATTTGGATATGATATTAACCTTCTGGTTTCTGAGCAGTTTTTCAGCAACTTTCAAGTCAGTCAATACCATAATCGATCATGACGAAAACTCTCCGTTAGAGAAAAATCAGTGAAATTATTGTCTCATTTTTAGTTTGGGCTTTAGCACTTTGATAAAGTCATTATCATTAAGTAAACCAACGGAAAGAAAGAAAGAAATGAAAGAAATGAATGCCAATATCACAATTACGCGTTTGAGCAATATAAAGAGAGACAGATCGCGGGAGAGAGCGAAGCGAAAACTATTAAATATCGCTGATGTTACCGGCTATACAAAAAGTAAGCCAACGGAAAGGAAGGAAGAAATGAATGAAGAAAATGAAGGGGCCCGGCCCCGTTGCCCCCCACCCCCACTCCTCTATTGGAAAATCCTGGATCCGCCACTGCTTGCTCAATTTTGTTAATTTCCTATCTCAATGGTCCGTATATGCATTAATAATTGAACAATGTTGTTCTCATGCCACATGGCATTACTCTGTATCGTTGTCCAGTCACAACAACGACTTACAAATAATGACAGATTTATTTCATTCCCACCACAAGACTAGTATGTCCTGAGTCGGCGCTCTTAGAACAAAGGCGCGTATAATATGCGGTGTTTTTTAACTTTGGTGTTGATTGACATGACACCTCATAAGCAATCGGCCTATACAGTGCCTCCCAGATAAAAACGTAACCGAGAATTGTCGATGTTTTATCATAACTTAATCACAATTATAAGAAGAGAATGGGTATGAATAAAGGATACTATAGAGAGAGGAAAAAGATGGAGAGAAGAAGACACTGTCTTGTTAGGAATAAAGGATACTACAAAGATGAATTAAGATCGGCAGAAGAAGAGACTGGGTAGGAATAGGGAATACTAGAAAAATTAAATAGATCGGGAGAAGAAGAGACTGGGTAGGAATAAAGGTTACTAGAGAGATGAAACAGATTGGGAGAAGAAAAGACTGGGTACGAAAGGATACTGCAATTAATTTGAATAGGCTTTGTCGACCGGGCTTTCTACAGAAAATGTATATTCATAGTCTGCTTGAGTTCGAATGCTCTCACATAAATAAGGATATTCCTTAACGACAGGAATTGTGTTTGAAAGAAAAATGGAATCTTTGGAGGATGCATGAAATGTTTAACCCAACCCCGAAACACCTGGTACGGTGAGTGTACATTCTTCCGTTATGTCTTTTCAAAGAGGAGCCATGAGAATGATCCGACCATTGATTTTCAAAGTACCCCATAGCACTATAAAGTTTACAAACAACATAATTTGTGTTCCATCTACCTGCTTGTAATATTTGAATAGGCTTTGTCGACCGGGCTTTCTACACCAAAATTATAATTGTTGTGCCTTTTACCGCTAGACCCTTTTTCTTTACGCGATTGCATCTGATCGCAAAAGAATACTGTTGCAATAACACGTTTGTAAATTTTTCGAAAAGGAATCTCCGCCCATGAAAGAAACTACTCATACATCCCCATATTATGTTTCCTCGGATCTCAAACGTTAGAGTTCTGTTTTTTTCTTTTCTTCAAACTTGCCCTACAACATTGAGAACTATCCACAAGCCTCTACGTAACCAGAACACACAGTTATTGTCTGCGATCAGCTGCGATCAGTTGCAATCAAATGGGATCGTATGCGCTCTGTTCTTTTCAAGCTTTCCGTATCTCTCTCCCCAGCCACATTTATAATTTTTCATCTTTGCTGGGCCAGATTAAACTGTTTTGGATGCGATAGCTGAACAGTGTCCACTTAATTAAAGGCGCCGGTCGGGGTGGATAATTAAAATGAAATTCAAGCATAAAGCTACAGTAAGGAAAGATCGATTGATAGTCGTTTTATTTAAACTATTATATACATTGGAGAGACATAACAAAATTTAGATTCATAGTCTGCTTGAGTGCGAATGCTCTCACAGAAATAGGGATATTCCGTAACGACAAGAATTGTGTTTGAAAGAAAAAGGGAATCTTTGGAGGATGCATAATGTTTAACCCAACCCCGAAACACCTGGTACGGTGAGTGTACATTCTTCCGTTATGTCTTTTCAAAGAGAAGCCATGAGAATGATCCGACGATTAATTTTCAAAGTACCCCATAGCACTATAAAGTTTACAAACAACATATTTTGTGTTCCATCTACCTGCTTGAAATATTTGAATAGGCTTTGTCGACCGGGCTTTCCACACCAAAATTATAATTGTTGTGCCTTTTACCGCTAGACCCTTTTTCTTTACGCGATTGCATCTGATCGCAAAAGAATACTGTTGCATTAACACGTTTGTAAATTTTTCGAAAAGGAATCTCCGCCCATGACAGAAACGACTCATACATCCCAATATTATGTTTCCTCGAATCTCAAACGTCAGGGTTCTGTTTTTTTCTTTTCTTCAAACTTACCCTACAACATTGAGAACTATCCACAAGCCTCTACGTAACCAGAACACACAGTTATTGTCTGCGATCAGCTGCGATCAGTTGCAATCAAATGGGATCGTATGCGCTCTGTTCCTTGTACAGAGGATTTTCAAGCTTTCCGTATCTCTCTCCCCAGCCACATTTATAATTTTTCATCTTTGCTGGGCCAGATTAAACTGTTTTGGATGCGATAGCTGAACAGTGTCCACTTAATATGAAGGCGCCGGTCGGGGTGGATAATTAAAATGAAATTCAAGCATAAAGCTACAGTAAGGAAAGATCGATTGATAGTCGTTTTATTTAAACTATTATATACATTGGAGAGACATAACAAAATGTAGATTCATAGTCTGCTTGAGTGCGAATGCTCTCACAGAAATAGGGATATTCCGTAACGACAAGAATTGTGTTTGAAAGAAAAAGGGAATCTTTGGAGGATGCATAAAATGTTTAATCCAACCCCGAAACACCTGGTACGGTGAGTGTACATTCTTCCGTCATGTCTTTTCAAAGAGGAGCCATGAGAATGATCCGACGATTAATTTTCAAAGTACCCCATAGCACTATAAAGTTTACAAACAACATATTTTGTGTTCCATCTACCTGCTTGAAATATTTGAATAGGCTTTGTCGACCGGGCTTTCTACACCAAAATTATAATTGTTGTGCCTTTTACCGCTAGACCCTTTTTCTTTACGCGATTGCATCTGATCGCAAAAGAATACTGTTGCATTAACACGTTTGTAAATTTTTCGAAAAGGAATCTCCGCCCATGACAGAAACGACTCATACATCCCAATATTATGTTTCCTCGAATCTCAAACGTTAGGGTTCTGTTTTTTTCTTTTCTTCAAACTTACCTTACAACATTGAGAACTATCCACAAGCCTCTATACGTAACCAGAACACACAGTTATTGTCTGCGATCAGCTGCGATCAGTTGCAATCAAATGGGATCGTATGCGCTCTGTTCCTTGTACAGAGGATTTTCAAGCTTTCCGTATCTCTCTCCCCAGCCACATTTATAATTTTTCATCTTTGCTGGGCCAGAATAAACTTTTTTGGATGCGATAACTGAACAGTGTCCACTTAATATGAAGGCGCCGGTCGGGGTGGATAATTAAAATGAAATTCAAGCATAAAGCTACAGTAAGGAAAGATCGATTGATAATCGTTTTATTTAAACTATTATATACATTGGAGAGACATAACAAAATGTAGATTCATAGTCTGCTTGAGTGCGAATGCTCTCACAGAAATAGGGATATTCCGTAACGACAAGAATTGTGTTTGAAAGAAAAAGGGAATCTTTGGAGGATGCATAAAATGTTTAATCCAACCCCGAAACACCTGAGTGTACATTCTTCCGTCATGTCTTTTCAAAGAGGAGCCATGAGAATGATCCGACGATTAATTTTCAAAGTACCCTATAGCACTATAAAGTTTACAAACAACATATTTTGTGTTCCATCTACCTGCTTGAAATATTTGAATAGGCTTTGTCGACCGGGCTTTCTACACCAAAATTATTATTGTTGTGCCTTTTACCGCTAGACCCTTTTTCTTTACGCGATTGCATCTGATCGCAAAAGAATACTGTTGCATTAACACGTTTGTAAATTTTTCGAAAAGGAATCTCCGCCCATGACAGAAACTACTCATACATCCCAATATTATGTTTCCTCGAATCTCAAACGTTAGGGTTCATGTATTTGAATTGTTTAATTTTTTTGTCAGATTTGACTCATTTCAGACTTAACAAACGGATACAAACATACACTTGAAACAATCCCCAGGACTGAAACAGGAATGAAGAGCAAATTTTATGAATTGGGCCAGTTTAGATACAAATTTTGTGATAGGCTATGATTTGAACCTCATGCATGCCAAAGTGTCTGGCTGTCTTTTCCTGTGTCAGTTTCGGTCCCTTCTTTGGTTAGTAAAGAGACCACTTTGTGCCCGGGACCACCTGTACAATTTGTCAACAATCTTCAGATTGCTAGCAAGTTTTACAGGTAGTTGAAAACAACTTCGTCAGCTTGGGAAGCAGAGAGTGTTGTCTCAACACAACATTGTAAATCATGGATTAGTATAAGGGTAAAAGATATGAATAGAATGATGTCGCTGAAACACATGTATTAAAGCATTAAAGTATTTAAAACTGAGAAATAGCAGCCCAAAGAGGGCGAGAACAAAAAAACAACATTAAAAACTGAAAAATATCAGCCCAAAACGGGCGAGAACAAAAAAGAAAAGAAGACCCAAAAAAAAGATTTCCGACCGACCCCTGTTTTAGCACCTAAGGCACAATATCTTTTTATTTTTTAGGCCTAATAGTTAATGACATCACGGATTTATACAATTGGCATTTGGAATGTCGCCAGAATGCCCACTCAGAATCCATTGTTTTGTTAATCCCCATTCTGGCCTCCAGCTAGAATGCGGTACTTAACGACTCGCTACTTCCGGAATGGTGTCGGAATTTTATTTATTTATTTATTTATTTCCGACGGCTTATTTCTTATCATAAAAGCCGGTAACATCAGCGATATGCAAGTTTTTCGCTTCGTTCTTTCTCTCACTTTTTATTTCTCTAGCGCAAGTGATATTTTCTTTATTCATTTCTTTCTTTCCGTCGCCTCAATTTTTGTCATAAAAGCCGGTAATATCAGCGACACTTAATTGTTTTCAGCAATCTCTTTCTCTCACGTTTTATTTCTCTAGCGCCAGTAATAGTTGCGATTCATTTCATTTATATATTTCCGACGGCTGAACTTTTATCATAAAAGCTGTTAAAATCAGCGATATTTAATCGTTTTCGCTTCTATCCCTCTCACTTTTTATTTCTCTAGCGCAAGTGATATTTGAATTAATTTTCTTCATTCATTTCTTTCTTTCCGTCGGCTTAATTTTTGTCATAAAACCGGTAATATCAGCGACACTTAATTGACTCCGTAGGGGCAACAAAGGCTTGCCGATAATTATTGTTTTTAGATCTCCGTAGGGGCAACAAAACCTTGCCGATAATTATTGTTTTTAGGTCTCCGTAGGGGCACCTAAGTCTTGCCGATAATGATTGTTTTTAGATCTCCGTAGGGGCAACAAAGTCTTGCCGATAATTATTGTTTTTAGATCTCCGGAGGGTCAACAAAACCTTGCCGATGATGATTGTTTTTAGATCTCCGTAGGGGCAACAAAGTCTTGCCGATAATTATTGTTTTTAGATCTCCGGAGGGGCAACAAAACCTTGCCGACAATTATTGTTTTTAGATCTCCGTAGGGGCAATAAAGCCTTGCCAATAATTATTGTTTTTGGATCTCCTTAGGGGCAACAAAACCTTGCCGATAATTATTGTTTTTAGATCTCCGTAGGGGCAACAAAACCTTGCCGATAATTATTGTTTTTAGATCTCCGTAGGGGCAACAAAATCTTGCTGATAATTAATGTTTTTAGATCTCCGTAGGGGCAACAAAACCTTGCCGGTAATTATTGTTTTTAGATCTCCGTAGGGGCAACAAAATCTTGCTGATAATTATTGTTTTTAGATCTCCGTAGGGGCAACAAAACCTTGCCGATAATTATTGTTTTAAGGTCTCCGTAGGGGCACCTAAGTCTTGCCGATAATTATTGTTTTTAGATCTCCTTAGGGGCAACAAAAACTTGCCGATAATTATTGTTTTTAGATCTCCGGATGGGAAACAAAACCTTGCCGTTGATTATTGTTTTTAGATCTCCGTAGGGGCAACAAAGTCTTGCCGATAATTATTGTTTTTAGATCTCCGTAGGGGCAACAAAACCTTGCCGATAATTATTGTTTTTAGATATCCGTAGGGGCAACAAAACCTTGCCGATAATTATTGTTTTAGATCTCCGTAGGGGCAACAAAGTCTTGCCGATAATTATTGTCTTTAGAAGTATAAAATTAAAAAAGCAGGCATGCATGATCAAGATAATCTTCGAAAAGCGAAAACAATCAACGTATTAATGAGGAAAACAAAATTGAAACGGGAGAGTCATTTTTAAAACATCCCCGCTTTTTACTGCCGGTTTGAACGGAATCGAGCGCTTTTGTAATACTGCCGTACAGAATATCGCGCCTCTTTTCTGCCGTAGAGGACAGTATGCGCATTCAGTGATAACGCATAACAAGAGCGCGCGATCGCGCTCATAGCCGCGCATTTTGAGCGCGATCAATTGCGTGCGATCAGTGTGACGTTGATCGCAGGCGGAACTGTACATACCCCATTTGAACAACCTTATATCTCTCTTGCCTCAGGATGATCCCTACCAAGTCTGGTTAAAATCCAGAGAAGAAGTAAAAAATGTAAAAAGTTTATGGACGCGGGCAAAAAGCGCTCACAATAGCTCACTTGCACCTTCCACCCAAGTGAGCTAATAAAATGAGATATGTTGACTTGTGAAACCCATAAGGAATTATCCTTTTAGAAATAACTTCCCTGCATTTTCAGGTAATTTTTTTTTGGGGGGAGGAGGGTATTTGTGTTTCCATCCTATCAATGATGACTTAAACTGTTAAAAAATATATCAATCTGTCTGTTCCTATGTCCATGTTCTTTTCAACACTCTAAAATACAGATCACAAGGCATCATAAAGTAATTGCATAAAATATCATGTAAAACATATCTTGCTTTATATTGTGAGTGTAGAGGCGATGAAATTATTCTTGTCAAATTTATAATGGATTGAATGCATTTTGAGATACATAGAGTAGGCACATCGACAATGTACCAATGAGAGTTTAAATCCAAAGCAGAGAAATAACGCCAGAAAAGGAGTGATGTAAAGAGCAAACTAAAGAGATCCCATCACAGATATATATAAATGAAATTCCTGTTAAGAAGAAGGAAAGCGAGTAGCTCAGGCAGTTTTATGTCAGTTTTATTTCATTTCAAATGTTTAAAATCTGAAGACTGTAAAACCAGAAACTTGCAGGGCTTTTGTGAGTGGCTCAGATTAGTGAAACATTCATGATATGAAATGAGGAATATCACAACTCACACTGACCAAACTGTAAATGTTTACAGTTTATCCATCAGGGTAATAATAATTTACAAAAGTTTCATGTCCCAAAGATTCTGGTTTTAGAGCACTACATGTACTCTTCACAAAATGTGCAAAAGTCAGGTTCTGTGGAGATTTGTTTTTTTCACAGCTGCTCTTCTAGCTATTGTGTGGATGAAGCATGCATGCGATTGCTTTAAAGGTAATACAAAGTTTTGGTATGGGGTTATGAATTTGTTTCAAATGAACATATTGGAAGCATATGCGATCCTACAATATTCAGGGATAGTTGTTGCGGTTGAAATCGAGTCTTAAGTTATGAAATTGTAAATCATAAACTCTTTATGTTATATAGCTCCCTCTCAAGGTCAAAATATTAATTAAGCTATAAAAAAATGTTTCTTGACTAAAATCGACCAATTAGCTATTCCCGTTTGGAAATTATATATCACAACTACATATTCTGAGATGTTCATGGTCACAGCTACCATTGTATGGCCGTAGGCACTATTTGAAATTTATCAAAAATTTACCGGGAGCACCGGTAAATTCTTCTATTCAATTTTTCTCGAAAGAAGAAGTGTTTTAGGGGCTAATTTTTCTTGCGCTTATAATACATCTATAGGGGCATCCAAATATATCAAAATTGTAAAGAATCACTTTCCACCCTATTTTCAAATTTCCCATAAACTTTGTATTACCTTTAACCCTAATGTGAGAGTAACTTGTATTTCACGTACATGAAACCAGCACCAGATGTACAAATAAACGATGAATGACAGTGAATGAAACACAACATTTTTTTCGAAGAATTTTCACAACATGTAGGCTAACATTACAATGTAATGATCACAGATTCAAGGCTACACGATTGAAGCTCACCAGTATTATCCCGGGGTAGTGGATCCATACGGCCCGTCTCATTTGGCTCATATGTAGTAGTTGGGTTCTCAATCAGGCCTTCAGGTTTCAAAGGCATCACACAAAACGAGAACCAGTTAAAAGTTATCATTGCATGTATCGCCTTCAAAAGAATTACAACTGCTTTCAAAAATTGAACTCGGGGGATATTTCGAAACCGTAATGTATTGCCTACCCATGATTGTATAGAAATCATGTTTGGATTACGCAATACCTTATTGTCATGTTTGCACATTTCAATACTAGTAGGTGATGGACAATGCTATTGAAATTGCCTTAATTAACTATCGGTATTCAAACTGCAGTGTATTTGCATCAAGGGCCCAGCATGATTAGATGACTAAATAAAAAAAATAAAACAAGTTTTTTATTTTATAACAAAATAAAATAATATTTATTGTTTCATTGCATATTTGTTGTGATATAATTATCCTTGTATTTTGTTTTGCATGAGAAATCAAATCATTTGAATATAAAAAATTAAAAAAAAGGTAAAAGGAACAAGTATGAGAATTTTGGAAGTGAGCCCGACTCGCATCTTTGGGGGTATTTTCACTTCACAATTCTCTTACAAGCAATTCAGATTTTGAGGTGCTTTTATCTTTATCATAATCATTATTATCATCATCATCATCATCGTCACCATTATTTTTTAAACCATTATTATTGCTATTATTACTATTATTATGAATATTATTATTAATGGTGTTGTTGTTGTAGGTTTCTATAAGGATAAGTAGAAATGAAATATGAAATGGAGAAGTATAAGTATGATCATTCGAGATTCTTTAGAAAAAGGAGATAAACAATTGCATAAAACATAATAATCATCATCATTTTAAAAAAAACTTGGAGAGGACAATATAAAATTAATCGAAAAAAATTGATAGTAAAAATCTGTGTTCACTGTGTAGCGAATAAAATACACCAAAAGAATCACAGTACTCTCACCCTGTGTTGTTATAAGAGGAGTTGTATCATCGAGACTAGGGGGTGTGATTTTAGTCACGATTGTTTAAAAAGTAGAACAAACAGTAAATAGTTTGACAGAACATTCTGTTCAACCGCTGCAGGCAGGCGCGGATCCAGGATTTCTTAGGGGAGGGGGCCCAACTTTTTTTTTTTTTGCTCCCGAAAATTTGAAAATCGCGCCGGCCGAAAAGTCGCTCAGTGGGGGGGGGGGGGGGGGGGGGGGGGGGGTAAGCGGCACTTTTTTTTTTTTTTTTGGTCCTCGAAAATTTTAAAATTTGCACCCCCCCCTTGAGCGCCAGGGGGGGGGGGCCCAACCCCCCAAAAAGGTAAAAATCGCGTGATTTTACATGATTTTTTTCTCAAGGGGGGGGGGGGGGGGGGCCCCCGGCCCCCGGCCCCCCCCCCCTGGATCCGCCACTGGCTGCAGGACCTTATGATAGGCATAATTTGTCAGAGTCTACTTCTTGTAAGATTTTACTTTCCTAGTGCTATAGAAATGCAAATAAAAAGGTTCTTTACTGGACAATCTCGTAAATTCAATTTCAGGGAAAAACATTCTATTAACGAGGCGTCAGCCGAGTTGAATAGAATTAACGTTAATCTTTCAACAAATGAAAATATTCGCTCTATTGAACGAATGAAAAACATTCATTATTTGTTTTATACAACATTGAAGAAGATCTAATAGAACGTTAATCAACAAATTATGCTTTACTCCTTATATTAAAGGTAAAGACCAGTATTGGCAACGCCCCAATTTCAAAAAATGAAATGGAAGCTCTCATTACCAATCATGTGAAAGAATATGTTTTGACTAATACATGATGATAAAAAATTTGCCGGGAAACCGCCTACTAATTCATATATTTGGTAAATTTATTTCTCTCATGGTCTGGTGAGAGAGATAGGGTAGTCCCATATACATCTTTCTGTGTATAGTGCTTGTAACTTTACGAAGAATGGGCCAAATTTCTTATCATTTTGATGATTCCAGAACCTTGCAGATGCTAGATGCTAGATGATCAACCTTTTCTGATCGATTCCACAACGTTTCTTTCACAATGCAATCGCATGACCATTTGGAGTCAAGCCTTCTTGATTACATTCAGATTGCCTTTGCGTCAGATACACGCACGGCAGAGAGGTATGATCATTTGAGAAGTATTTAGAAAAAGGAGATAAACAATTGCAGAAAACATAATCATCATCATTAAAAAAAACTTGTAGAGGACAATGTAAAATTAATCGAAAAAAATTGATAGTAAAAATCTGTGTTCACTGTATAGCGAATAAAATACACCAAAAGAATCACAGTACTCTCACCCTGTGTTGTTATAAGAGGAGTTGTTTCATCGAGACTAGGGGGTGTGATTTTAGTCACGTCTGTTTAAAAAGTAGAACAAACAGTAAATAGTTTGACAGAACAGAACAAAACAAAACAAAACAAAATCAAGAGAATTCTGGACATATGAATCATATTCTGTTCAACTGCTGTAGGACCTTATGATAGGCATAATTTGTCAGAGGCTACTTCTTGCAAGATTTTTACTTTCCTAGTGCTATAGAAATGCAAATAAAAAGTTTCTTTACTGAACAATCTCATAAATTCAATTTCAGGGAAAAACATTATGTTTTGCTCCTGATTTTGACAAAAAATTGCTCTCATAATCCATTTTCTTTTGTGAAGGGTAAGGGGCTGATTTAATAAAATTTTAGCCCCATTATTTGTCCAACACTTGCATATATTTTAGGCCCACCATTTGATTATCTGAAGTAGCTTTTACTTCAATGAGTATGTTCATTCATCCTTTCTATAACTCTTGAAATTAGAAGAATATAAAGGTGCTAAGAAGAATAGAAAACATGTGCAATCATGGAGTTAGTTGCTCCTTGGGATAAAGACTAAATAAAATTAATAACAGATATCGCGTAACAAAATGCATTGCGAATCAATATCCATGATAACATTTGTTTAGGGCAAGAAGGCGTTAACTCTAAATCATGGGATAGAGATGCCCTTCTGGCTCGAAACAGATAACATTTTGTTCTAAATATGACACCTACATGTACATGAATTGGTATATATCATCAGCTATCTGCAAGAAGGCCCTAATGATCTGTGTATTGTCAATGGAAGTAATTAAGAGCCTTCTTGCAGAAAGTCAACAATGTATTCATCTATCCTTTATGGTATTCTTTCATTCAAGACCTACCAAACATTGAATATTGTACCATTTTTTTTCACTGTTCTAAATCTAATCAAAGTACAACAATTAGTTCTCTGATGCAACTAAAAATGGTTTCAGTAATATATACCGGTACAGTAAAGCATAATGTCTGCTGACAGCCAGAAAGGTGTTAACTCATCATTTAATTCAGTTCAATCTAGTTTATTTCAAATCTCTTTAAAAACATAAAATTACAATTAAAAGTAAAGCAATTTAAACATAAATATACAATATGACATATACAACATAACAAAATGCATACCGGTACATATAGCGGACTTGACAAATACAAAAAGAAGCATGAAGTGTATTATACATTAGATGAGATTAAAATAATCAAAAGTGAGTAAATGATATATAACATATCATATTATTAACATTGAAAAGTAGAATACATGACATGAGAGACACAAGAAATCAAACAAAAACACATTACTATTACATCTATTAAGAAATTGTAGGTAAAATATATATCAAGGCAATACTGTTTTAACATCTAATAAATGAATTTATAATTTAGTATTAAAAAGCAGACAAATGATCCTTGATATATTTTGCTAAAGGGATTTTAGATTAGGATTAGGGTCGTTGATGAATGAATGAATTGACCTAGAGACCCTTATTGGATAAAGACATCTGCAATCAGGCTTCCCAGCAACTTTTGAAGAAAAAAAATTCACTGATTTTTCTCCGATTTATTCCTGATGAATCATTTAAAATGCCACAATTTCAGCCTATTTCCTGTTTGAGACCTTTTCAATGAGGGAGTAGGAGGAATACAGTATGAGACAAGATAAAAGGGACTGTCTAATTTTTTAGTGTATGATTGACATTACCAAATTTGAGTGCTTCTTTCCAAATCCCCTGACCTTTAACAAAACAACTCTAGCCTGACTGGACAAGAGGGAACTCATTTTCCAGGATTTCCCCGATCTTCAGCAGAGGCGGGCCATGGGAACCCTACCAGTACATGAGGCCATTAAAAAAAATACATGTTTAGCGTCCCCGTCTGCTTCCTTTTATGGGGGGGGGGCCGCCTCCCATTTTGTTTTTTTTAATTAAAAAAATTTAAATTAAAAAAACAAACATAACATAAAAAACACTGCTAAAATATACTGATTAAAAAAAAAAATGTCCGCGGCCATCTTGAAAAATAGCCCGAGTGTCAGGGAAAATGTACCGAGTGGCCATTTTGAGCGGCCATTTTGAGCGGCCATTTTGAAGGAAAAAAAGGAAGAAAAAAGGGCCTCCTCCTTCCGATTTAAAAAAAAAGCAGGACGCTAAACATGTTTTTTTTTAATATTTGGCCTGATGATGTAATGGAACATGGATGACAGTAGATGGTAAGTGTACTAATATGTCATTAAGACCAGTACATGATGATGTAATTTTAGCATGGATGACGGTGGATGATAAAGTGGATTAATGTGTCAGTAATACCAGTCATCCATGATGCAGAAGAAAAATCACTAACAGACATAATTATTGATTAGACACAATTACCCCTGGGAACCAAATATTTTTGACAAGCATTGCTTTTTTTTGGTTCCCCCATATTTCACGTTACCGGTCTGGTGAAGACGCACCGGACAAATAGCTGGATATTTTGCAAACTATCCCAAGATATCTTGAGATGACAATCCTGACCAAATATCCTGCTAATTGCTACGTCGGTCTGATGAAGACGCAAATTAGCTGGATAGTTGGCAATCTCAAGATAGTGAAGACAGGCCTTAAGAGGCAATTTTGGATCTGTGGTGAAAGATCTTGGGGTGGTTTGTGATATAGCGTGGTAGGTGAAATTTATTAGTGAAACTGGAACTGATTTGATTGTTGCAAGTTTGGTACAATCGCCTGTCTGTGAACATAGATACACATAGATGCAAGAGTGGCATGCTACAGCCCCCAACCCCTCCTCACTTTTCAATTTCTTTCAGTAGACATGTTCAATAGCGCAGTGTTGCAACAAATGCTTGTTTGCATCCCACCCCCCCCCCCAAAAAAAAAAAAAAAAAAAAAAAAACTATGGTTGCCAGCTCCTGACCAAAGCCAACACGTATGGCACAAACCAGAGCTGGGGGGGGGGGGGGGGGTGTGTTTCATAAAGCTATTTGTAAAGTTACGCATGACTTTACGAACGACTTGAATATGAAGTGCCAGATAGGATGCCCAAAGTTTTTCCTGATGTTTTAACAAAATGTGACTATATTTCCAATAGCCTCAATTAAATGATGGCAAAAAATATACTTTGCATTAAAAATGTTTGTTATGATAAGAATTTTAATCTACATCTGCACAGTTCAACTTCAGTTGATGCAGTTAAAAACGATTTAAGCATCCCATTTGGCTTTT
Organism: Strongylocentrotus droebachiensis; assembly: GCA_035222895.1. NCBI lineage: Eukaryota > Metazoa > Echinodermata > Echinoidea > Camarodonta > Strongylocentrotidae > Strongylocentrotus > Strongylocentrotus droebachiensis. The sequence continues at coordinate 153,627 of JAVYIG010002683.1, read as the reverse complement.
CATATATATAATATCATTTGTAAAGTCATGCGCAACTTTACGAACAGCTTTATGAAGCACCCCCCAGATGGAATAGAATAGGATAGGGGCCATGAATGGAATTCATTGTCCAAACCAACAGGGATGGAAACATCGATTGATATTGAGATGATGTGATTAGAGTCGTAAGTGCAGAAAAAGGCTGACAAGGAATTAGCCAGTTTGTAATTTATCCATATCTATTTTATCTATTTAAAATTGCAATCAATAAAATGGTGTGTAAATTTCCATAGTTTTAAAAACAATTCTAGGAGCAAATTAACTCAGACTGATGTGAATGAAATCTATACAAAATGGTAGCTCTGCTAAATACAAGAAAAACAATGAAAGTCTATAAAGTGAGATAAAAGAATAATTTTTAGTCAATTGTGTTTGAATTTGCAAAAAATGATAATATTGAAGGGCTAAATCTCATTTGTGATAAAAGTGTGCTCATGTAGGCTTTCTCCATCAAAGAAATAAATGGATGGTAATAAGAACAAAACTGTTGGAAATAAAGCATTGTATCACTATCACTTTTGATGATAAATAGATGGATCGTAAAATGAAGAGAGGAAATGCATTGATTCATGCAAACGGAAATATATGATCAAATGTAGAGTATTCCTGTTTTTACCAGTCATACCATCACTTATAGTATTTTCAGTAGGTTCAAGTGTTGTTGGATTGGACTGAGTTGTCCCATCTGATATAAGGCTCGTTTTGGCAGTTACCATCGGGGCAGTGTCATCATCGTAAGTTGTGGTACCAAAAGAAGATGCAATATCGGTGATTATTTCTGTGGTACCAGAATATTTCAAATGAATTTCATTTCAAATCTGTTACACATATTCCAGTCATTCACTATACATTCTACATGTTGTACATTAAAGGTATAGACCAGTTCTGGTCATGCGATTGCATTGTGAAAGAAATGGTGTGGAATCGATCAGAAAAGGTTGATCATCTAGCAAATAAGTATTGGAGTGTACTGCAAGGTTCTGGAAAAATCAAAATGATAAGAAATTTGGCCCAGTCTTGGTAAAGTTACAAGCACTGTACACAGAAAGATGTACATGGGACTATGCTATATCTATCCAGTCCAGATAGATATAATAATTTACCAAATATATCAATTAGTAGGCGGTTTCCTGGCAAAATTTGTATCATCACGTATATACCGGTAGTCAAAACAAATTCTTTCACATGATTGGTAATAAGAGCTTCATTTCATTTTTTAAGTGGGGGGAGGGGGGAGGGGGGAGGGGGGGGGGAAGGTTTCCAAAACTGGTCTTTACCTTTACATCACGTGCCAGGCTGGTACAAGAAAGAAAATGATAAGTACTCGTGCCCATTACCAGAGCTGCCAACCTTGTGCGACCAAAAAAAGAAACCACAATGGCAAAAAAAAGGGAATTTCAAGCAAAAAAAAGGGAATTCATTAAATCGAAACTTACAACCACGCTGGACACACTTCTAATGCAGAAATGTCCATTCCTCATGCTGTTTTTTTCCATACAAGCAGGTATTTTTTTTTTTTTTTTTGGGGGGGGGGGGGGGGTGGTTATTTTGGTATTATTGGCATTTCATTCTTTTTGAGAATATTTTTCTCTTCAAGTATGTTTTAAACTTACAATGTACTGGTTGTTTTCTATGAATTTGTGATCAAATCAAATTTTAAAAAAGGAAAAAAAAAAAGAAAAAAATGAAAATGAAATGGAAAGAAAGTGACTGGCTCACTGGCTAAAATACAAAATACCGATTGGCTAAAACAGGATGTAGAAGACTTCTTTAAAGTGTAATTCTATGGAGCTCAATTAGAGTTTGTCCCACACAGCATTCAACAAGCGATATTCACGTATGAATGCAAAGCCTAGGAGTGATGAAACATTTCATGGAGAGGAGCTGCAAAGCAAATGAAATAGAAGGTCTTCGAGATGAATTGCAGTGATGTCAACCATGCACCCGGACAAAGCAAAATTAATGACAAAGACAAACTGACGACATTGTTGGGAGTAGGGAAGGGAAACATGGAAGCACTTGTCTTACCAGTGTTCGTACTGCCACTACCACTACTCACATAACTTGTGGTAGGGTCAAAGGGTAAAGTTGCTGTGGCAGTACCTTGTGTTGTTGTCGTCGTTTTTGTTGTCGTTTTTGTTGTTGTTATGCCATTACCTGGTGTTGTTGTGCCCGTACCTAGACTTGCTGTGTTTAGATCAGTAACAGTGGCAGTAGTGGTAGTAGTTTCGAAGGGTGTGGTTCCACCTCCATCTGGTGTAAGGGTCCTTGAAGTTGTAGAAATCTCAGTTGTACTTTCTGTGTTTACCAATTGTAATTGTATGTTTTACAACTTAATCCTCTATCAAACCTCCAATATAATATCTGTAAAGCACTTTAATAGAGACGGTTTTTCGTATTACGCGCTATACATATCCAGATTATTATTAATGATCATTAAGAATGTCAACATAAAAAAATAAGACTGTACACAAAAATAACCGAGGCTCCCTTTGGGTTAAAAACAACAACAAAGAAACATTGTACAGGTGTGTATTATTAAAATAGTGCGGCACTTTGACTGCTCGTACAATGTTCCTGTGCAAGTAAAGAGATTGAGCATTTTTATTGGTCTTCCATTCTAAAGATTCAAATCATGGATTAAGTACTGATTTTATATAAATTTGGAAATAAACTACAACACTACCCAAAAGAATTATCTACTTCCTCCTTAATAGGAACACACAATGTTGCTTTTACTGACGCAAAAATACACCATTCCAAAAAGGGACCATTTGATAATTTCCATCTCCCTCTAAACACGATATACAGAAACTATTGCTGGATCACTTGTTCTCGAGCTGTTGTACCAGGGTCCAGGGACAGTGTTACTGTTACTTTTACAGAATGCCCCTCATGGTACATTTACATGTACAGGGTTGGTACAATAACGGAACAATATGAAGAAAAAACAACAACAACACAGCAGTAGCCCGGCCCCCCCACTCAGTGTTATTTAGGGTTCGCATATGCTTGTACCCTCTTTTTGAAAGCACCCCCTATCTGAGGACTGCCAACATTTCCGAACCCCCCTTTCGCGGGCTTTTCGTGCCTTGGAGACCCCCCTAAATCAGGAAAAATGCTCAATGTACCCCCCTAAATTCGAAATAATTTCTCAGGAGTCCAAAGAGATGAGAGAAAAAAAGAAAAACACCAAAACACCCCCTTTTTAAAGAAATCTCCAGGTGAAAAGTCAAATACACCCCTTTTTTTACAATTCTCGGGCCGGACTTTGTCGCACGAAAAGTACCCCTTTACCGGACATTTTGGCAACACGCATGCGGTCATTCCGACTTCTGAGTGGGGGGGGGGGGGGCCGGGAACAGTAGCAGGTTTTCTGTCTCCACAAATTAAAAATACGCCGTGCGGCTACCCTAATATAATGTGACTGCTACTGTATGTGACCGTGGGAATGCCGCGGCGGCCCTTTAATTGCTATTGGCTGTAGATAGTTTAGATCGCACTGCCGCGGCGGTAAATGTGACCTAGGCATAAAGTGAAGAGGCCTTGACCAAAACTCTACTTATTCCCTGTGCTAAGGTTTGTCTTGTAGAGCTCAGGCTTCCTCTGGTTCCAATAGTTACAGGTAGGTCTAACCATGGACCTATTACGGATGGACATTCAACGTGATTCTTTCTTTGATCCAATGATAGTCGCCGCCTTCTGATTATGTGCATCTTAATGAGAACATTCAGCTGTTTTAACAATAACGACTGCGTAAGCATTTTCGGTCATTGACAAAGGAGCAGTTTCCCTCTCTTGGGTTTTGTTTGGATGGTGTGCTCTGTATTTAAAGAGTGTGTCTTAAATGAAAGCATCCCCAATGGGGAGCAGCAAAGTTGAAAAGCAGACGATTTTGGTGATATGAAATGTATTATTACTGCTTCGCACACTTTCGCACACACCCATGACCTTATAAAACAGTCAGAAGGCCATGATCTTTATAAGCCCTGGGCTTTGTAACTCTGGAATATTATGAGGAAATAGGGGGAAACGGGATTTTAAATCACAACCCCAAAATCCAAAAATAACCTCTATCTGGTAATATCAACATGTTTTTCAAAATAAAATATATGTACAGTACACAGAACAACAATTTCCGATTATATAAAGCCAGAACTGCACATCGATTTTCCATGATTTAGGCGAGTTATTATCTTCGGCGCATGTACATGTAGATTAACATGTGTAATATCACTATCTTGATTCTGTCCCGGCTTTTTGGCGGTGACCATCATGAGATAAAAGTGACGAAACATGTACGGAATGTTATTGAGATGACATTGACGGAGACAATCACAATGAATTCCTTAAGAAAACGATGAATGTCCATCCGTAATAGGTCCATGGTCTAACTAACGTAATGATGCACTGCAGGACTACTACACCCAATTATAAACAACATTTTGTTCACAGCTATCTTTTCAAATTTGTTATATCAGTAATATTTCCTTGTGATGATTTAAATGCATATATATGTTACATATATGTACTATAATTTTTTTATGGACCTATTTTCACTTTTTTTTTTAAGGGCCAGTGTTTTTCTTCACCTTTCAAATGACAAATCCCTCCCTGCTCCTGTGTTATTTGTTGTTAACAATCGATGACATAGTAATTGCTATTCCCTGGTCCCATAACTGCTACAACAACTACCTGTGTTAGAAGTTGATCCTTCTGGAGATATTGTGTTAGTATACAAATTAGTAGAACTAGTGCTTGGTCCAGGTTCTGGGGTGGGGTTTGTATCAGCTGGAGACGAAAGCTCAACAGTGATTGGGCTGGGCACAGTGGTATGCAGGTCCGTAGTACCAGTATTTGGACCAGGTCCTGTTGTTGATGGTTCGACTAAAAAAATAAGATCCAAACATAAGATTTTCTTTGGAGGACAAGCTGACAGGATACCAGTCAACCAGAGAAGCCTAAGAAAATTATCAACTTTAAAAATAGGTGCCAATGAAAATTGAAATGTCTGCTGACACTGACAGCAACATGAAAGACATAGAAGCCAAAGAAAATTATCAACTTTAAAAATAGGTGCCAATGAAAAATGAAATGTGTGTTGACGGCAACATGAAAGGTGAAACATAACGCTTCACAAAGAGATTTTCTACCAAACATCAAAGAGTGCACCTGGGACTAAAGACTTATAAAGTTCCATGAATACTAGCAATGATTTTACACATACATGTACATTGTGTGAGCAACATTTTGTTTTCAAGCTGTGATAATGAATTGTATTAACATGCCAACAAAGATGCCGGTTGGATTTAATTGACTAAGCTGTCATTGATGCCCACACATAGCGAAGCCCCATACATTCTTTACAATATGTAGCCTGAAGAACTGGAAAAGCCTGAAACAGCATTTCATCAGAGCCAGCTAGGAATCAGACAAAGACCTAAACACTCGCAATCCAGTATCAAACCTGATGCATGTTCAATTAAAAAAAAAAGACAACAAACCTGAAAACTTGAACACAGAAACACTTTAAAGGGGCACGTTCCCGCCAGTGTAGTTGTCGGAACATGCCATCTGCGTAAGAGCCGTATTCTGTTGGTGTCAATATGCAGCTATAGCGCCGTCCGCCAGCGCGTACGTAATTTAAACGCCCCCTGGAATACGGGGAACATGTCCCTTTAAGGCAAGCCAATGAGACGCGAGATAAAACAGGAGACTCAATCTTTATGGAGCAGCCATGTACAATGTACAGACGTACATTCAGTAAAGCAAGCTTAGCTTTTAAAAGCAAAATATGAACAACAATGTTAGTCAGGTGGCTTTAGTGAAATTACCATTACTTGCCGGATAAGATCACCATTTTTGGTGCAGAGCTTTCTTAGGACCTACTGAACGATATTAGGCTAGGAGCCCCCAGAAAAATTTCAATTTAAGGGTGTGGGGATGGGGCGTCTTTTTGGAGCCCCCAATTAATGTTATAACATTTATTTGTTGTTGTACAAGGCCATTTTTGGTACAGGGCTTCCTTAGGACCTACTGAACGATATTAGGGTAGGAGCCCTCGGCTTTTGTACAAGAAAAACTCAAATGTTATATTACCTTATAAATTATTTGGGGGCTACGAGGCGACGCCCCTGCCCCACACCCTTATATGCTATTCTTGCCGAGGGCTCCTACCCTAATATTGTTCAGTAGATCCTTAGGAAGCCCTGTACCAAAAATGGCATTTGTACAACAACAAATAAATCGTCCTTGTTTTCACGAAGTGACGGTAGTGAGGAAAATCGTAACGCAAAGTGAATGTAATTTTTTTTCACTACCGTCACTTCGTGAAAACAGCGACGAAATGTTATAATACTGTATTACTTTCTAAATTATTTGGGGCTACGAGGCGACGCCCCTGCCCCACACCCTTATAATTCTTGCCGAGGGCTCCTACTCTAATATCGTTCAGTAGGTCCTAAGGAAGCCCTGTACCAAAAATGGCATTTGCACAACAACAAATAAATGTTATACAATTACTTGGGGGCTCCAAAAAGACGCCCCCGGCAAGTAACGCTAATCGATAAATTTGACGCTAAGCCACCCGACTATGTATCCCTTTTGAATCTTGGATGTACAAGTAAACAAGTTCTTAGATATGTATAACTGGATCACAATTATTAGGATAAAGGACTGTGAAAACAACACAGCATTCTCCGTTCCTAGTCCTATTTGAGGAAATATACATCGTAGGTACCGGGGTAGAACTTCCATTTTATTCACAAAGGATTTCTTTTTAGTCAAACTACTTTACCCATTGGAAGAAAGATTTGAAAACAGCACTTCTTTTTTGTGTGAAAAGTAAGTTGCTCCCAGCATCCATTTATCTTTGCTTATGGGAACAGTGTAATTGAGAATGATTTTACTTCTTAAGAGAGGGAGGGGGAGGGGGAGGGGGAGGGGGAGAGAGAGAGAGAGAGAGAGGGAGAGGGAGAGGGAGAGGGAGAGAGAAAGGGTGGGAGGGAGGGAGGGAGAGAGAGAGAAAGAGAGAGAGAGAGAGAGAGAGAATGGTGATTCTTTTTCCCTCTGGGGGGCACACCCTCTATTTTTACACTCCATATTTAAGAAAAAAAGCTCTTTCATGTCTTTGTTAGATCTGAACTGAAGTCTGACAATGTATGAATGCAACATGATTTATTTGAAGTTTGAACAATGCTTTTCCAGAGCAACAACCTACATGTATATCATGCATTGCCTCCCGCTAGCTAAACATCCATGGAGGCATGCAACAATTTTCATTTCATAAATTCATTTCATTTACAGATTGCACATAATTATCGCAGATATAAACATTCATGATTGAACAGTTTATTGGGAGAGCAGCATTATTTTTACTGCTGCAAACACTGACTGACTATATCATTTGATCGAAAGGCAGGGAATTCCATATGATATGCCAGGGCCACTATGTAAAGTTGACTTATGTGCTGTAGCAAACAAATCATTTCCACGGCAACAGCACGTACGTAGCATAATATGTCACTGTGCATTATTAATTCACATGCACTCCTAAATGCCAATGAGCTTCTGTTCATAAGGTTAGTGAGGAACACATCAGCTTGTCTGCTGACAGCCAAAAGTGGGTTAATCATTAAAGTGACATTTATACTGGACTCAGGATTAAGGCTTAAAGATGAAGTTGAATTCTGGTCATGCGATTGCATTGTAAAACAAACGGTGTGGAACTGACCAGAAAAGGTTGATCATCTAGCATATAAGAATTTGTGTGTATTGCAAGGTTCTGGAATCATCAAAATGATAAGAAATGTGGCCAAGTCTTGGTAAAGTTACAAACACTTGCACAGAAAGATGTATATGGGACTACACGAACATGTGGCGTAAAAAGCCGGCCCCCCGATTTTTACGATGTTACATGCATATTTAGAATATGAAGGCATTTAAAGAGCCATGTTTTTCAGGGAACATGTCTTAACTGATGTTCTTCCACACTTGCATAATAAGAATGAGTATAATGCTCACAAATTATTTTTCGCCTCTTCCCAGAACTCAACCTTCTCTTTAAGGCAAAATTAAGCAAGGAAGTAATAGTCTGAGGTCAGAGTTGTCCTTGTGTCCCAGGGTCAGGTTCATGTGAATACTGTTTAACGTAGAGTTTTATGCCCTTTTGATTTTGAAAAAGAGAAATGCTTTATATACATGTACGTGTGTGTTTCATATACATGTGTATGTATGAAAAGGGATAGCCTTGGTTTATAATGATAGCATTTAATTGATGAGGAACAGACTTGGACAGTACACAATAATCAATTCCATTACAAAATGGTACAGAGGCAGAGCCAGGGTGAGAGAGGATTGTATTTTGACAAATGTTTTTGATGAGATATGAAGGAAAGCAATTTAATTGCATTCAACACCTAAATTGGATAGGGTAAATACATTATAAATATCTAATGATACAACAGTATACAGGATAATAAATGTGGTGTTTATACACTCCTACTATGACAACATGATGGTAATGAAGGCCTGGTCAGACATTGACGATAACAATAAATCGTTCCCAAATTGCTCCTCTGTTGACATCTATGACCTTTCACCTGTGACCTACGTGTACTAAATCTTAAATCTACATGTAATCAGATTGTTTTCCTATGGTGATAAATACTACCACCAAGTTTGGAGTTCATACCTCAAGTGGTTCTTGAGATATTGCATTTACGAGAAAGAGAGACGGATAGACGTACAATGTACAGATGGATGGACTGACAACCCCAAAAAATGCCTCCGTCACCACCTTTGGTGAAGAATTTTATAAAAAACAAAAATTGATGTCCTTCACCACACTTTAATTGAAGAAGAAAATAAGTAACACAAAAAGACAAAAAACATCCTCTTTCTTGATCACTAATAAAAAATGATATGTACAAACCTGTACCGGATGTAGCAGTCACCGTTGGAGTGGTGGTAGTTTGATTAGTATTTCCTGATGCAGCATGCAATCAATGTAGATATGAATGGACAAATAATTACTTGATGAGTTTAATATGTTAATATGGGACTGCAGTGTTCATACATGTACATCAGGGAAAAAATTATTAATTTTTTTTGGGGGGGGGCTACGTTTCAACCCCGGCCCCCCCCCCCACACCGAGAACGGACGGACCCCATGCGTGTTACCAAAATGTCCTTTTTGTAACAAAAGAAAAAGGTCGACCCGTATTGACTTTACACACCGGACTTTTGCTGAAAAGGGGGGGGGGGGGGGGGTCACTTGGAACACGCATATGCATACCCTAAATAACACTGAGTGGGGGGGCCGGGGTTTCAACCTTGCTTGCATGAAAATAACACTCGTTAATTTGTTTTGCATTGAACTCTATGCAAATTTTTGGGGGCTCTTTTATGACTTTCTGGGGCTCTCTTTGGCATTTTGGGGGCTAATTCGCCCCGAGCCCCCGTGTATTTTTTTCACTGATGTACATACTTCAACATTCTTCAAAAGAAGAGATTGGTCTAGTGATGGCACTGCATTGCAAGTGTGGGGTTTATCATGCACAATGCAATTAAGGCACGTACAGATTCAAATTCATTACAAACAGCATTGTAAATTACACAGGACATACGGCAGGGGACTATTGGAAGGGATCAAATTGAGAATAAAACTGAACTTAACATTATTGAAATCCTAAATCAAATTTTGCCATATTCAACTTTTCTACTTTGTTTATTCAAAATAAAACATGCCATCTGCGTAAGAGCCGTATTCTGCTGGTGTCAATAGGCAGCTATAGCGCCGTCCGCCAGTGCGTACGTATTTTCAGCGCCCTCTGAAATACGGGGAACATGCCCCTTTAAGGGAAGCCAATAAGACGCGAGATAAAACAGGAGACTCAATCTTTATGGAGCAGCCATGTACAATGAACAGACGTACATTCAGTAAAGCAAGCTTAGCTTTTAAAAGCAAAATATGAAAACAAAGTTGGTCAGGTGGCTTTAGTGGAATTACCATTACTTGCCGGATAAAAGCACCATTTTTGGTACAGGGCTTCCTTAGGACCTACTGAAGGATATTAGGCTAGGAGCCCCCCCCCCCCCCCCCGCCAAAATTTCAATTTAAGGGTGTGGGGGCGGGGGCGTCTTTTTGGAACCCCCAAATAATGTTATAACATTGATTTGTTGTTGTATTTTTGGTACAGGGCTTCCTTAACGATATTAGGGTAGGAGCCCTCGGCTTTTGTACATAAAAAACTCAATGTTATATTACCTTATAAATTATTTGGGGGCTAAGAGGCGACGCCTCTGCCACACACCCTTATATGCTGTTCTTACCGAGGGCTCCTACCCTAATAATGTTCAGTAGATCCTAAGGAAGCCCTGTACCAAAAATGGCATTTGTACAACAACAAATAAATGTTATAATACTGTATTACTTTCTAAATTATTTGGGGGCTACGAGGCAACGTCCCTGCCCCACACCCTTATAATTCTCGCCGAGGGCTCCTACTCTAATATCGTTCAGTAGGTCCTAAGGAAGCCCTGTACCAAAAGTGGCATTTGCACAACAACAAATAAATGTTACACAATTATTTGGGGACATCTATGACCTTTCACCTGTGACCTACGTGTACTAAATCTTAATGCAAGGGTCACTCTGTGGCCTGGACCCACCCTCCTCAGAGGTCGCCAAATATCGACGTCGACTCGACGCCTAAGCCTGACCCTGACCTATTTGTTGTAGTGAAGTCCTAACGTTCGTTTTTCTTCATTGGGTGAAGCTTTACTATACAAATTGATGAAATGTGTGAAGCTTTGACGAGTAATTTGTTTTTTCTGGTGATGTGACATCGAATCCAATCGGTCGCCTTGTTTGTTCAGGTGATGTGACATCGAAGCCACTACCGGTCGCGTCGAAAATATGTCGAAATCATGTCGAAATCATGTCGAAATCGTGCGTTTCATAACAACTATTTAATTTTTATTCCGGTCACTCATGCACTCGCAGAGTGATCGTCCTGAGGTCACCGAACTTTTCTCCAGCGAAACTGATTTCGAGATTTCACGAGATCGTTTTCGAGTAGTCTACTAGTCTCCTACACATAACTAGTTGCGTGAGTAGCCAGCCTCAAGTCTGGAAACGAGACTAGTAGCCTACGAGCTGTCGGTATTGTACCCAGCATGCGCAGCGCAGATCGTGCCAAGTTTTGGCCCCAAGTTTTTGCGAGGCGAGTTGAAAAAAAATAGAAAGTTCAGAGTTTACCGATCATTTTGAGACGGTACTACTCCGACCCTGTTTTACGATTGATTATTAACGAAATCTGTGCATAAAACTTAGCCTATATTTTCGCGAGATTTCAATGTTGACGTATTCCACAAAGGTATTACGCCACAGCAGTGCCGTGCGCTCGAGTCGAAGCCTTACGAATTCTGCGGATATGCACTGTATACTAAAATGAAACAGTGGTGAAGCTTGAACTATGCAAATGCCAGTATGGTGAAACAGTGGTGAAGCTTCAGACCGGCCGAAAACTTACAAAAGTGAAGCCTCACCTATGGAAAACTGACACAAGTGAAGCCTCACCTATGTAAAACTGACAAAAGTGAAGCATCACCTATGCAAATAATTCAAAGGGTGAAGCCTGGACTAACACATTTGCTGATAAGAGTGATGCTTTGCCTTTGTTTTTTGTAAAGCACATGAAGTGATGGTGAAACCCTGAGGTTACAAATAATTAGCTCAGGTGAAGAAAGGTGATGACCTGAGTAGGGTGGGTCCAGGCCACAGAGTGACCCTTGCATAAATCTAATCAGATTGTTTTCCTATGGTGATACATACTACCACCAAGTTTGGAGTTCATACCTCAAGTGGTTCTTAAGATATTGCATTTACGAGAAAGAGAGATGGATAGACGTACAGATGGATGGACTGACAATCCCAAAACATGCCTCCGTCACCACCTTTGGTGAAGAATTTTATAAAAAACAAAAATTGATGTCCTTCACCAATGCTGTGGTACACTTTGATTGAAGAAGAAAATAAGTACATGTAACACAAAAAGAAAAAAAAACATCCTCTTTCTTGATCACTAATAAAAAATGATATGTACAAACCTGTACTGAATGTAGTACCGGTAGTCGCTGTTGGGGTGATGGTAGTTTCATTTCCCGATGCAGCATGCAATCAATGTTGATATGAATGGACAAATAATTGCTTGATGAGTTTAATATGTTAATATGGGACTGCAGTGTTCATACATGTACATCAGGGAAAAAATTCTTTAAAAAAATTCAGGGGCTACGTTTCAACCTTGCTTGCATGAAAATAACACTCTTTAATTTGTTTTGCATTGAACTCTGTGCACATTTTTTTTGGCTCTTTTATGACTTTCTGGGGCGCTTTTTGGTATTTTGGGGGCTAATTCGCCCCAAGCCCCGTGTATTTTTTTCACTGATGTACATACTTCAACATTCTTCAAAACTGCATTGCAAGTGTGGAGTTTATCATGCACAATGCAATTAAGGCACAGATTCAAATTAAATACAAACAGCATTGTAAATTACACAGGACATACGGCAGGGGACTATTGGAAGGGATCAAATTGAGAATAAAAATGAACTGAACATAATTGAAATCCTAAATCAAATTTCTGCCATATTCAACTTTTCTACTTTGTTTATTCAAAGTCGAACAAGTTTGGCTCTGTATCTATTTCATAAACATACTGTTTAATTTTGAAAATATATCGCCTGATTCAAATTAATATACTGAGTAATAAAAAAAGTAAATTCATATGGTAAAAATAAGTGAATAAAATCAAGAATTGGTGGGCAATCCTTCTCTGGACAAAGCTTAAAGGTAATACAAAGTGTTGGTATGGGGTCATGAATTTGGTTCAAATGAACATATTGGAAGCATATGCGATCCTACAATATTCAGTGATCGTTGTCGCGGTTGAAATCGAGTTTAAAGTTATGAAATTGTAAATAATAAACTCTTTATGTTGTATAGCTCCCTCTCAAGGTCAAGATATTAATTAAGCCATAAAACAAGGTTTCTTTACTAAAATCGACCGATTAGCTATTCTGGTTTCGAAATCATATATCACGACTACATATTCTGAGATTGTCATGGTCGCAGCTACCATTATACGGCCGTAGGCGCTATTTGAAATTTATCAAAAATTTACCGGGAGCACCGGTAAATTTTTATATTCAATTTTTCTCGAAAGCAGAATAGTTTTAGGGGCTAAATTTTCTAGTGCTTATAATACATCCACAGGGGCATCCAAATGTATCAAAATTGTAAAGAATCACTATCCACCCAATTTTTAAAATTTCCCGAAACTTTGTATTACCTTTAATAGAAACTGATTGTACGACTGGATCTACATGTATCTATCAATTGTTCAATTAATTGCTATATACATGTAGAGAGCTTTGTGTTATATAACCCTCTAGTTCATGCAGCAATTTCTATTGCTCGATACAATTATTACTAGTTTTCACAAAAAAACTACTTTTTATAATTAAAAAGCATTACAAATCTACCTGTTTATCTACAAAGAGCATATTAGCCATCCAAATGCACATGCAATGTTCATTAATCATGCAAAAAAAAGAAAAACAAAAGTTATTATTAAAACAAATAAATGAACAAAAAATAAACAAATATATGTTTTTTTAATAAATTATAGTATCACTCACCAGTTGGAGTTGTAGTTGTCGTTGTATTACAAAGGACTAGAGGAATAAAAAGAAAAGTAGGGAATACTTTCATGTTTGGACCACACAAATGTTGATTCAGAAGTATACATTACAACGTTTCATTACCGATGATGTTTGAGTAAATTTCTTTGTGAGGAACTGCGTTAGCAAATGCACATGCCATAATTCATATTTTTGGCTACTCGCTTACTAGGATTTGACCTCTGTGACCTTTGACCTACTTATCCCCAAATCTTGTCAGATCCTCTTTCTGTGGTAATACACTATCACCAGGTTTGAAGAGGGCCTATCTGAGAACTTTCTTATTCATTTTATTTTATTTTAGAAACCACTCATTCGTTTGCACGCACACACTTCTGCGTACAATTACAGAGTGAGAAATACATGTACACCCTGTAGTAGACAAAATTAAGCGCTACTGTGTAGGCCTGGAGCGAATGGCGGGCTTTCATTTAGCGATAAGGCATTATATTTTTTATAAGCACATGGGTTAGAAGCATTTTAATTATATGCTAATGAGCAATATAGTTCCTATAGGACATCTATTTATTCAGATGGTCATATCTCAGCCAATACTTAATATTCAATTGGTTTTCGACATTCAGACATTATTTTGTATGCTCTTTTGGAAAATGAAGAAAAAATTGAGAAATTCTAAAATATATTTTTATGACGTCACAGCTTCAGTACTCAATTTTCTCTGCAAGATACATAATGTACATGACCCAAGTTTAGTTTGGCGTTAATCCATCAATCAGTTCTTGAGATAACGCGATCACAAGCTATTTTTGCATACGTAATAAGCCCTGTGACCTCTGACCCCAAAATCTAATCAGTTCATTAGCTCTGCAAGATACATGATACATGACTCAAGTTTGGCGGTAATCCATCAATCGGTTCCTGAGATTAAGAGAATGGCACGTACATGCAAGTACGCACGGACAACCAGAAAACATAATGCCTCCGGCTACTTTGTAGCGGAGCTAGGCATAAAAAGGAAGAAATCAGACTTACAATCAGGTTTCGGAATAAGCAGGGGAGGAGGGGAAGTGCAATTACAGTTGTCCACGTTGGCACTGGTGAAACAAACATTGGGTACGGCCATCTTGACTGAGCTGTGATGAGATAAGTCTGAATTTTCACTTCACTTTCAGAATCTTTGCCCATCTATATAGTCACGATGTCCCCGCATATGCATGCAATATCTCTTCCAAGATGGACGCTGATGGGACTGCTTGCTCAAATCATTTCTGTGATGAAGTTTCATTTCTTTACAAAACAGATATTGCAAGTCATATACATGTAGATCTCCCCTGAAAGAATATGTTGGCAACTGGCAGCTAGCACTCAAATGTTGTAGCTAATTTGCAGAGGCAGACAGGCCGGGTCAAGCATGAAATTGAACTCAATTATCGGTCAATCGGCGCCTAAAATCCATTATAAAGTGATATAAATCATCTGGACATTAAACACAACACATTCATGGTGATCTTGTGACAGTGAGTTGAGATATTATATCCCTGATTTCTTTGAGTTAAACCGGATGTTCTGATACACATCAAGCCTGTAAGGAAGCTTGTCATTTTCTCCCTTGTTCCAAATCAAGCTGAATTAGTCTCACCCTGTCTCTCATGCAGTTCCTGCATTAAGAAAATGAAAAGAAAAGGAAAGGGTATTTCATGTTTTAATACTGCATGAAAAAACAACCAAAACTGCCAAAGCTACTTCTAGTATTCAAAGAAAAAGAGAACATTCATTTATGCATACAAGTAGAATCTGCAATATAATTTTTAAATTTCTAAGCACACATACAAAACAACCTTTGACTAGAAATCAACCAGATAACCAACCTTTGCTGTTTAATACACGGTTTCCAATGCTCTGCACATGACAAGTTCACAATAGGCTCTAGCTATTGTGGATAGAGTACATACATATTACATGTACATGTACGTCCTATCTGCTTTCTGAACCTTACATATATATTCCAAGAGGACAATAAAAGAAGAAAGCTACACTATACACCTATACAACTGTAGTGTATAGCCACAAATTTGGGGCTCTTTCTAAAACATACTACTCAGATGGCAAAAGAAGCCATACAGTACAACAGAAAATCACTAAACTCGATATCTTACGCACATCTTATGCATGATGCTGTTGCTACGTTACCACTTACCAGGTCCATAGTGCATGCATGAACAAACACAGCTATCAGACCGACATGCTATATGAGGAAATTGGTTGAAAATAAATAATATTTTGTTTCTTTTTAAAGGTGAAGTCCACCCTGATATCAAGTTGGTTTTAATAGAAGGGCAATTCCACGGTAACGGAAGGACACTCAGACAAGTTTTTTTGAACTTCAGGTTCATACTACAAGAACTGTTTTATTAGTATAAGATGTGAAACAATAATAATAAAAACAGCTCACATTTATAATGCGTCTAATACTTTGTTTCTAGGTACAGCACATATTATTACCCCGGCCATCTGATTCAGGCTTATCCGCAACACAATGTATGCACATTTTCTAATCTGCACTAAAAAAAAAAAATTATAATTTTCCTTAAGAAATTTTTCAAATGCAAACCTCCAAAGGGTTCCAGTGAACATTTAAAAGTTTATATTTTTTTGTTGATACTGTACATATATTCCATAAAAATTGAAAGCTTTCAAACAATTTTCCTAACTTAACAAAACACAAGTGTAAACCAAAGATGTACATTTTTATTGTATAACATATACAAACACTTTGAGGTACCGGTAGACAGAAGAAAATAGTACATCTAGATAATACGGCTTAGTAAATAATGTGATATGACAGAGAGCAAATATTTGATGAGAGAAAAGTCAATAAATTTCCCAGCAATATCAATTCAATTCAATCCAAAGGTTGGTACATTTCAAACAGTAACTGGCAAACCAGGGTGGTAAGAGGGGATTTCCCTTAGCTCATTGTTTAGCTGTCACCATGGGGATTGTAATACATTGCCAGTGTGGGTCTCCTGTCTATTCACTGAGCGTGCATGCATAAACCAGGATACAATTGTAAAATGATTTATGAACTGCAATGGTGGCCGTGCATTAATGAAGTACTGTGTACCGTAACCTGGCAACTAATTCTTGGCAGCTCCAGTTGAAATTTGCAGCCATTTTGAATCCATACAACCCATACCATTTGCACATACAAGCATTTTTTAAAACAATTTTTCAGTGCAAAGATTGAATAAAATAAAGGTGAATTTAACATTTTGCATTGAATTAACTTCTTCGATCTCCACTCTTCCCCTTACTGAAAATTCAATAAAATGGAAAAGGAATAATTATACAGATTATCAGATTTTTGTTTTAAAGTCAGAGATTTAAAGTCACTTCCATTAACTTGTACAAGTATGTTCAACAAAACAGTTCATGCAGTACGTGTACATGTATCACCAAAATGCACCCCATGCAGATGGTACAAAATAATACATGGTCAAGTGATCCATTTTGCATTACGAAAAACTCTCGTTAAAAGAAAGGAAATGAGAAGTAGGAAATAAATATTTTACTTTTTTAAACATATTTTCATGTCCAAAAGTCACTTATAATTTGAATGAAGACCATTAATGAAAGTTCGAACGACGCAAATTGACGCAGAATTGGTGATATAACAACAATTTTAATTGTGAAAATTAGCACTCTTTCTCCCTTCCTCTCTCCCTCTATCATGCTTACATGTATCTCTCTCTCCCTCTCTATTACCCCCGTCAAGGTATTGGCAGGGGGATTACATTGTATAGCGCTAGTGTTTACTTTAGGCTTAGCTCTAGCAGTAGTAAAAGTCAAATGGGGGTTTCGATTTGAAACGACGAGTTTTCGTCATGGACGCTTCTCATTGGCTACATTCTTGAACCCACTTCATAAAATGCCTTTAAGCATGAAATAGATGCAGCCATTTTCTTGATGTGATGTACCAGGAGAAAGTGTAAATGTACATGTATCGTGCACCAAGCATTAGTTGGAAAGACTTTTTAATTCAACAACAAAACTTTTATTTTTCAAGGAGAAAGGGAAAATTATAGCTGAGAAGGTAAAAGTTATGTTTGGTGTAATATGCTAAACAGGGAAAAATTGTAACCCACCCGTTTAAAAATATACTAAAATATAGCAGAGTAAGCGACAAACCCACGCACATGACTGTATATTTTAGGTAGAAAACGAGTTAAAAAAGACAATATATTTGCAGAGATGCCAAGTTCAAAGAAAAGCTATGCGTGACATTTTCATGACTCGGCGCGATAGCGTATGTTTCGAAATCCCACGCATGCCGCGACGTAATAGCAGGTTTGCATACATGTTACGTGCATGCGAACCCTGCGAGGAGCTAGCTGAGGCCTGCGAGTACGTAGTCTAGCAATTACTACCCTTTTTTTCCCAGTCTGGCCCTGATGCGTGACAAAAGTGGTTGCCATGTGTGACAGCGTTTTCAGACCCTTGATGCATGACACTTGGTAGCTCTGTATTTGTGACATTTGGGTGTCCTTTGAGATATTTTCTGGTTAAACACTAACAGCCTCGAAATAAGAAATATGGACATTTTCCTATAGTGTAAAACAGAGCCCTACAATATTTCGAACTTAATATTCTCTGACTGTCCACCATGGTTATTAGATGCCCATCAAGGGAGGGTTGAGGGAAAAGTGCCCTGGAAATAGAGTTTGTTTTAGAAGTTAAAATGGCGAATATATATAGCATTATAAGCAGCTAGTTGGTGCTCCCCAACGCAGCTGTAAAATCCAAGGTTCAATGTCTCAGATTTAGGGTGCGTTTAATCGACACTTTTTCACCCTAGAATCGCGATATTTAAAGACGTTTAGTTTGAAACACGTTCCGTTCAAGCGATTTTTTCGTCGGTCATAAAAATAAACGTGCTTAAAAACACAAACATGAAACGCTGAAAAAGATGCGTTTTGTATCATGATTCTGCAGAATCACGGTTCTCAAGTTCTCAATCATGATTTAATGGCGTCATTTTCGTGGCCTGTTCCGGTTTAGGCAAAAACCGCACGCCTGCTTTTCATGCAATTTGCGTTCACTATACCATGCTCTTTATCATAGCCTGTTCCATTATGTTATTCCTTGTTTTCCTTCTATCATTTTCTCTTTCTGTCTTTCCTTACCGGGTATGTTATTCTTTGTTTCTTCCTTCTATTCTTATGTTATTCTGCGTTCCTTATTCACATTCACTTTCTCTTATGTTATTCTTTGTTTTAATCATTTTATCGATTTTCTCTTTCTGTCTTTCCTCATGTTATTCTTTGTTTCTCCCTTCTCATTCTTTGTTTTATTATTGCGATCTATGCACAAAACAGTAGTCGACAGTCGGCTGTAATCGATTCCAGAAAGCGCGCACCGAAGTTGACCTATACTTCCTGGGTCAAACTGTGCAGTGTGATGCGCAGTGGCTGGGCTCGAAATGAGCTAGAATCAGCGTTAATGGAAAATCGCTTGAACGCTTTCCCGCAGTGACCTTGTTTTGTAACGGCGTTTTGAATTGCGATTCATGTTTGTGATTCTAGCTTCGAAAAATCGCTTGAACGCACCCATAGACTCAAACATTTTAGATATTTACAATGGCTTTCCAAAATAGTTGTTTAAAAAATAATGTGACATATTCACACTCTGGTTAAATAATTTTATTTCCAATTTTGTGAGCAGGCAGAATAGGAATTGCCCTTTGCGATCGCGACTACCGGTAGATACTTTCCTAATGCATGTTTTATGTTTTCGGCAGTTTGTTTTGCTGCACTGTTTCACAAGAGCCGTGTTTAGTGCCATTCTGTACCCTGATCCCGCCTACAGGATTTGAAAAAAGGTATCTAGGATGATTGGATAACATGTGAATTTGCTTTTGGTGAAATTTTCAGCAAAATCTATCGATGAGAAATATGTTTTTTTGGATGAGGAATGTGTAAATGTCATGCAAAAATGACGGCCCGATTAGCAGTTTTCGCATATTGACATACATTTTTTGGCGATTTTTGTAATGAAATAGAATCTTTCGGTATTTGAGATCACAATTTTTGTTTTAAAAACGAAGGAAAACAAAGCAATTAAATACATGATTTCCGGGCGTTTAAAATTGGCATAGATCTAACTTTCTTATTACAAGGGCTATTATTTTGAATGAGGCATCAAATAAAAGGTCACACAAGCTCTGTTTGATGGCATAAAGCAAGAGCTTAAATTGTGAGATTTAATTTTTTTGTAACATCCCTACATATCTAATTGATACACGTCTGTAAAAAGCCAATTACACACACACAATGCCAGCCGGAACTACTCGCGGGCTAACCCACTGCCATCACTATGGTATTGGAAACTGGGTTTCCCCACTCCAGCAAAGCATAGAGAGTCAATGCTAAAGCGTATTGACCTCTAGCGCTGCATACATGCTGTGAGGCAGGGACCTAGAAGTCTATACACAAATATACACACCACACAATATCGCATAGACTGTACACAATCATGTCGATGCAGCTGTAAGCAAAGTTTGACACTAGACTTACAATTTGAATTTTTAAATTATTCTTTTTAACATCAGTAAGTTGAAAAAAATGTATTTTAATGCTACTTAGGTGTCATCAATTGTAACTAAAGTACCAATTTTTAGTGAAATCAGTTGAGTTTTGTACAGTGGTGTTTGAAATGTTGAGAATCAAAAGCACAGCTTTTACTACACAGCCAGGATAGTGATGCTCCTATGTGTGGGTTTCCCCTGCAACGCGCAGCGGGGCCGGGTTCTCCCACGCGCTACTCCAGCCGGTTCGGCCAGCCTAGGTGCGGGTCCCCGTTCCGTTGGAGAAAACATACAATAGAACAGAGACAAAATCTCCCCAAAACGGTGCATCCTAAGGTCCTAGTTGTCCGTTACGCCAATAATGTAGACACGAGCGCCTACTTCTCACACATCACTGTTTATCACTCACCTGAAATCCTTGGGGGTAATGTCATCCATAGATTATAGCAGAGATTCAGGCGGTAGTATGATGTTAAGAACTGACATCACGGGCTCGGTCTCTGAAGTGGAATGCCGCCTAGGCCCTCTAGAGGTGAGGGCGGCATATGACGTCTGTCTGCTAGGTCCAGCCGTCGTTCGTCGTCTGCTAGCTTTAAGTTGGGCCCTACTAGCTTTAAGTTGGGCCCTACTAGCTTTAAGTTGGGCCCTACTACAACATCTTTTTGTGTACAGTGCTTGTTACTTTACCAAGACTGGGCCAAATTTGTTATGATTTTGATGACTCTAGAACTTTTCAGTACACATCAATACTTACATGCTACATGATCAACCTTTTCTGATCCATTATACACCTTTTCTTTCACACCGGGGCCCGTCTTATGCTACGTTTACACTATATGTTCCCGGCGGCCACGGCAACCACGTTTCAGGCCACCGTGGACGAAACGGGATTGACGTGACACAACGCGGGGGACCGTATGGGCAAACGTGACTGACAGGCCGTGATTGCCGTGGATACCGTGTCAGATTTTTAAACTGTCAAAAAATTTGCCACGGCAGTCACGGTGCGGAAGAGAAACCTAGTAGGCCGTAATAAACCGGGGTGAACGTAACAAAACGTGACAGTCCGTAATAGGCCGTAACAAAACTTGGGGGTGGTCCGTAGTGGGACGGTTTAAGCGCCCGGCACGCTACGGCGCGTTGCGTTCTACTACGGTCTGACACAACGTGAGGTCTCAGAATACCATGATTGCTATTGCTTGGGAGACCTTCTTTTTATACCGCCGGTGTGACCGAGTAGAATGTTACCCGCACCGATCGTCCGCCTATTAGAGATCGATCGAGAGCGGACGATCGGTGCGGATTTTATCCGCGCAGAATGTCCGTGTCGGACATTCCGTGCGCGCCTCAAATGTCCGACGGACAATCTGTGCGGAAGAGGTCTCGCACCAATAGTCCGCCTGCCGCACCGAATGTCCGTACTCTAGTCCACACGTATACATATTCAATTAATACAAGTATAAATATACTTAATGAATGAAACGACTGGATAACCCATATTCAGCTTTGCCAGCTAGCTAGGGATGACACTACAGGTCTTCCCGGCGCGGATCAAGGGGGGGGGGGGGAGGGCCTTGACCCCCTACCGCCAACAAAAAATGAAGAGAGAGAGAGAGAGAGAGAAGGTAAAGCGGAGAGTAAGGGAAAGGAAGAAGAGGAAGAAGAAAAGAAAAGGGGGAACAAATGAGATCGGGGGCGAAAGGCCTTCGCCACCCCCCCCCCCCCCTCAGCAAAAGAGAGAGAGAGAAGGAAGAAGAAGAAGAAAAAGGGAAAAGAAGAAGATCGGGGGGGGGGGGCGAAAGGGCTTTGCCTCCCAGGCTGTTGCCCCCCCCCCCCCAGCAAAAAGAAAGAGAGAAGGAAGAGAAGGGAAAGAAAAAAGGGAAAAGAGGAAATAAAGGGAAGAAAAGAAAAGAAGGGGGGTATCAGTTGCAGTTTTCCCGCCAACAAGTTGGGGATCGGGGGGGGGGGGCAAATGGCCCTTGTCTCCCCCCCCCTTCTACAGCAAACTTAAAAGAGAGAGAAAAGAAGAGAAGGGGAAGGGAAAGAAAAGAAAGGTACGGAGATCAATTGTGATTTTTCCCACCAACGCGTTGTGGATCGGGGGCGAAAGGCCTTCGCCTGCCCTCCCCTGGTCCCTCAGCAAACAAAAAGAGAGAGAGAGAGAGAAGGAAGGAAAAGAAGGGAAAGGGAAAGAAGAGAGAAGAGGAAAGGAAGAAGAAAAGAAAAAGGGGTCCGACAGGGCCTTGCCGCCCATGCTGTTGCCTCCCACCCCCGCAAAACAAGAGAGAAGGAAGGAAAGAGAAAGAAACAAAAGAAGAAAAGAAAAGAAGGGATATCAGCTGCAATTTTCCTGCAAACAAGATGTGAATCGCGGAGAAAGGCCTATGCCTCTGCCCTCCCCCTCCCCGACCACCCCCATCCCCTCCCCGCCAAAAAAAAAAGAGAGAAAGAATGGAAAGGGAAAGAGGAGAGCCGAAATGGAACACAAAAGAGGAAGAAGAAAAGAAAAGGGTGAAAAGAGGCAGAGATCAGTCAGTGTTGCGATTAATCCCACCAACATCGTGTGGATCGGGGGGAGGGGGCGAAAGGCCCCTGCCTCCCTCAGCAAACTTAAATGAGAGAGAGAGAGAGAGCGAAGTAAGGGAAGGGAAAGGGGGGAGAAAGAGGAAGAAGAAAGGTAGGGGAGATCAGTTGCAATTTGTCCCGATTTGTAACCCTACCCCCCCCCCCCCCTCAGCAAAGAGAGAGGGAGAGAGAGAGAGAGAGAGAGAAGGGAAGTGAAAGGGAAAGAGGAGAGAAAGGGACAGAAAACAAAGAGGAAAAAAAGAAAAGGAATTAAGGAAGATCAGTTGCGATTTTCATTGGTTCTTCTATCATCATTGTACAACTATCATTGTACAAATGTATTTATATATTCATTTATTTATTCCTGTTTGATAACAAAAATATGAATATAAACTCACAACAGCAACAACATTAAATGTAGAAGGAAACTATCTTGCTGGGAGCATAAACGTACATGCGGGGAGCAAGAAGCGCAAAAATGATCATGCATTTGCATGTACATGTAAGTGTATCATTAATATCATTCATATTGTTTAATTACATCTTGTGAAATAGTATGCATTCAAGCTTTTGGGATTTTTTTTTGGTTTATTTGTATGAAAGAAAGCATTTTGAGCTTATAATGAACATGTTGCAATTTCAGGTGCAACTTAGTGTTCAAATATGGGTTACGCACGGCCAGGCATTAGTGTAGGAAATCTTCAAATGGTAATCAGGTATATGACTAAATTACTTGTCTGTTGCCTTACGAAAAAAATTATATTTAGTCAGGCCTGAATTGAGTCGCAAAACAATCATTGTGTTAAAAGGAAAAAAACATATTTGATGACATTTTAAATTCCCAAATAACCAATACGATTGGAGAGCGAGTATTCGTTTTGTTTTTCTTCAAAAATTACTCAACTATAAATAGCTGGCCCGGATACTTGAGCCTCTCACAAAACGCAAGTGTAGGCCTGATGTGTCGTCAGGAGCGTCGCTAGACCTTTTTCAGTGGGGGGGGGGGGGGGGGGGGTATAGAGGCCAACGATTACCGACAAAACAAGCCACCAATTACCGACAAAATTAAATGTCCCAATATCTACTAATGTAACCCTATAAACCCGAGGTCAAAGGCTAAATTGTTATGCGCAAAATGGTCATTTTCGTCGACGACATAAATATACAAATTATTTAGTCAACTTAGTAAGCATCATAGCTATATATTTTATTGCGGTATTGAGCAAGCGAATCACTTAAAGAGCACGCAAAGCGCTCCCTAGGTGGGGTAGGACGTGGGTGAAAGGCCTCCCGTAATTTAATGCATAGACGTTTCATTAAATTATTATGAAAAGATGATAACCGAGCCCGGCCGAAATATTTTTTTTTTTTTTTTTTTTTTTTTTTTGGGGGGGGGGGGGGCGGGGGGGGGGGCTCAATGATATCTGAGCCCCCCAATATATATACATATTTTTTTTTTGGGGGGGGGGAGGGGGGGAGGGGGGGGGGGAGGGGGGCCTGTGCCCCCCAAGCACCCCCCGGTTCCTAAGCCTATGTACAGGTCAATGAAGTCTACTTTTTGAAACTTAAAGGGATTGGGTGACTTTGTCTCAGGTTCTGAAACAAAATCCTGGAATGATAGTTAGGGCTAGTTCTGATCGAAAAACGACCCAAATATCAATGATATCTGAGCCCCCCAATATATATATATTTTTTGTTGTTGTTGGGGGGGGGGGCTGTGCCCCCCAAGCACCCCCCGGTTCCTAAGCCTATGGACAGGTCAATGAAGTCTACTTTTTGAAACTTAAAGGGATTGGGTGACTTTGTCTCAGGTTCTGAAACAAAATCCTGGAATGATAATTAGGGCTAGTTCTGATCGGAAAACGACCCAAAAATCGGAGTATGGCTAGCTGCCCCAGGGCCTTGTCCTATATACGGATCAGGGAAAAAAATACTTAACAAATTTCGGGGGCTACTTTTATGACTTTCGGGGGCTCTTTTGGCATTTCGGGGGCTGATTCACCCCGAGCCCCCGTGTATTTTTCCCCTGATACGGATAAGTGAGCGCCTTGATTGGTCCACTTCTAACTCGTGTTTTTAGCCCTTATTTCTTTCCTTTTTCCTTTCCTTTCTTTTTCTTTCCTTTCCTTTCTTTTTTTTCAAAGAGGGGGGAGGGGGGGGGGCAGGTCCGTCGCCCCCCGTATGTCCGCGCCTGAGTGACACCCACATAAACTAACCTTATTTATTACCGAACAAAAATAAAGAAAGAGCCCCTCGACACCATAGGTCTACGTAATCAGCCAGTTGCTACCCCCTCCCCCCCCCCCCCACCAAAATAAACTTTAAAAGTGAATTTTGTGTTCTAATTTGATACCAGTGATTTACAGATGCTGCTGAAACGGCCTAATTTTCCGGGATTTTTCCACACTTTTTAGTAAATTATACTTTTTATGCGTTTGTGGGAGAATGACAAATATCAAAATTTACAGTCAGGCAAGAAATGTGCTTATTTACTATTTAGATGCCTACTACGGCGGGCTTGGGGGCTCAAGCCCCCCCCCACACTTTTGATAATTAAATAGAAAGAAATAGAAAAGAAAGTATGCTCATGTGACCGTAATTAAATGCCCATACCCCTGAGCTTCCGGGGACTCTGCCCCCTGGACCCCACCTTGGGACCTAAGGCTGGCCCCTGGATGCTAATCTGACCTTAATTTTATTGCCTAAGACCCCTGCGCTTCCGGGGACTCCGCCCCTTGGACCATACGCCAATTAGTGACCTGCCAGCTAGTGTCATGAATAAGGTATTAAAATATGCTCATCTGACCGTAATTAAATGCCCCTACCCCCTGAGCATCCGCCAATTTGTGCTACGCTCCACCTTATCTTAAATACTCTAGCCTCCCCCACTCACTTTCAACCCCATTTTTAATCACTTTCATTTCCCATTTAACTCCTTCATTAAACCTCGAAACGCCCCCAGATACTTGGAGCGGGGCCTAGTAGTGAGTTGGTTAATGTACGAAGCCACGTACAAAAGTATAATCGATTACAACAGTTGTGGGGCCGATATCACGAGTATGCCTTCATAAAATAAAAGTTTTAAAGAAAATATTCACTTCTACTTTCAAAAGGACTGGCCCATTTGCTTAAAAAAAATTGTAGAGTTATTATAATGTAATTTCTAGAAAAAATGTCAACCACATGATTTACAATGAGTCTAAATACATTGATTTGCCGAGTTGCTTCCTTTTATCAAATATACACGTAAAACAATGGGGGGGGGGGGGGGGGACAAAATGTGCGGATAGCAAACCGCACGGATCGTCCCTCGGACGATCCGTGCGAGTCACGGACGATCCGTGCGAGCAGAAAACCCGCATATTATGTCCGACGGACAAACGAAACTGGTGGGACAAACGGCGCGGTCACACCGGCACAAACGTGCTCCAAAGCTGCCCTGCGTCCACGTTTCATCCGTACAAAGCCTTGACAGAACGTGAAAAACGTGTCAGACCTTGATCAGAACGTGGGAAACGTGAGGGACCCCGTCAGAACGTGACGGGACGGGAGGGAACACGGGCCGAACCGTAGTGCGCATAGTGGAGCCTCCGGGACTCAGCATCCCCTTCCCGGTCTTGCCAAGTTTTCTCACGGTATCCGTGACGGGCCGTGGGGGCCCCCACGGCCCGTCCAGGCGCGGATCTACGGGGGGGGGTTTAGGGGGTTTAAACCTCCCCCTTGGGCGGCCCCCCCCCCCCCCCCCCCCAAAAAAAAAAAGGAAAAAAAAAGAAAAAAAAAAAGAAAAAAAAAAAGAAAAAAGAACGCACGCTGGAGAGAAACCCTTTCAAGTGCAAATATTGTGAAAAGATATTCAACTCATCTGGTAACTTAACCAAACACATGATAACTCTGGATATAACTATGTATTAAACTGTTACTTGATTTAAAAAGACGTTATCATGCACTGCTTTTTATGGTCTCCATTGTGTTAATAGATGCCAGGAAAACATCACTTACGGGGTTCAAATAAACACCCCCCCAAAAATCGGCTCGCCGCTTCGCGGCTCGAGGACGATGCTTCGCATCGTCATTATTTTGGTCAAACCCCCCCCCTTAGCAAAAAGCTAGATCCGCCCCTGCCGTCACGGATACCGTGAGAAAACTTGGCAAGACGTAACAAAACTTGAATCCAGAGATAAGATTGTTCTAAATCCCACGGCGCACTACGTTTCGGGCAAACGGGGCTGCCGTGGCCGCCGGGAACATAGTGTAAACGTAGCATTACAAAGAGTTGATATCAATCGCAACTTATTTGCGATTGATATTAGTAGTAGAGGTAGTAGATGTAGTAAGGAAGAGCAGGTGGTGTGGTAGTAGAGGTAGTAAGGAAGAACAGGTAGGGTGGTAGTAGAGGTAGTAAGAAAAAACAGGTAGGGCGGTAGTAGAGGTAGGAAGAACGAGTAATGTGGTAGTGAAGTAGTTAGGAAGAGCAGGTAGGGTGGCAGTAGAGGTAGTAGATGGAAGAGCAGGTGGTGTGGTAGTAGAGGTGGTTAGGAAGAGCAGGTAGGGTGGTAGTAGAGGTAGTAAGTAAAAAAAATAGGTAGGGTGGTAGTAGAGGTAGGAAGAACTAGTAATGTGGTAGTGAAGTAGTTAGGAAGAGCAGGTAGGTTGGTAGTAGGGGTAGTAAGGAAGAGCAGGTGGGGTGGTAGTAGAGGTAGTAAGGAAGAGCAGGTCCGGGGGTGGTAGTAGAGGTAGTACGGAAGAACAGGTGGGGTGGTAGTAGAGGTAGTAAGGAAGAACAGGAAGGGTGGTAGTAGAGGTAGATGTAGTAAGGAAGAACAGGTAGGGCGGTAGTAGGGGTAGTAAGGAAGGATGGCCGGGCTGTTAGTAGAGGTAGTTGAAGTAGTAAGGAAGAACAGGTAGGGTGGTAGTAGAGGTAGTAAGGAAGAACAGGTGGGGTGGTAGTAGAGGTATAGTAGAAGTACATGTATATGGACATAGAGAGATATAGAGTAGTGAAAGATGGATGGAGATAGAGAGGTAGAGTAGAGATTTAGAAGAGTGAAAGATGGATGGAGATAGAGTAGAGATAGAGTAGAGGTAGAAGGATGAAGATAGAGAGATAGAGTAGAGATTGTGATGAGAGAGATATTAGAAGCCATTTAATATCTTCATATATTTCTCAATGGTGAAAATGTATTGATTATAATGAGAATTCCTAATGAGGTGGTAGGTTCAGTGCACGGAGCACGACTTAAGAACTGTCGGCCGTCAAAGTGAACTCTACTCTTGGTGATTGACGTGTGGGTAGACGCCTGAATTGTGTCAAATTCCCCTTGAGAACCCAGTACTATGAGCTTCCAATAAATCAGGACAGGATAGAGATGAAGGAGGGGGGTATAATTATATTGCATGGGCAGGTGAAGGATTTGAGGGATGTTTTATGCTGAAAAGAAATTCGTTTTTATCCTACTAATTTTAAAATACATTTGACCATGATTAAACCTCATTTTCTCTCTTTTCCATTCTAGCGACCATCAGCTCCAGTGGCTGCCAACATCATGCATCTGCTGTTATGGCAACCATCAGTCAGCACTCATCAGTCTCATCCGGCTCTGTCATAGTCCAGAATCTGCCCGGTCCTCTATAATTCCCCACACACTTGATTCAAGCCGTCGAAGATGGCGTTATCAACAAACTCATATTATGCTCACCAGCCCCCCGCCAGCGTTATTTTGTTCTGCGGCACAGATTGGGGTTAGGTGCGTGTTGAGCCTGTGGGAAAGTTTAGGGTTAGGGTTAGGGTTATATCAAGACCTCTTTTAAAAAAAAGCCCCAATCTGTGCCGTAGAAAAAAATGACGACCCCCGCCAGCCGGAGGACCGGGCGTCCTAATTGAACGATCACGCCATCAAGGCGGCTGGTAGCAAGTAAGTAGGGAGAGGTAGCGTTGGTGTGGTGGAGATCGAAATTAAATAGGCCAGATTCTGGACTATAGCTCTGTCACGGCCAGTCTCAGATGGATAGCGAGCTGTCGGCCTGGATTATCAAGGTACATTTACAATTCAAACCATAAAGTTATGATATTGAATGACTTGATAAAGTTCTCACGTACGGCTTTACCATTTTGTTAATCTTACTTGGGCAAGCTAATCTTAATAAAAACACTTACCAGTAGCTATTGTGACATCACGTTGACAATGTGCAAGAAACTATCCCAATAGGATAACTGCCCCAGACAAGGTGATTTCAAGAGCAACCCTTTTGATGTGAAATGGCTATATGTCATCATCTTCTTCATTGTCACCATCATCATCATCACCATCATCATCATCACCACCACCTTCACCATCACCATCACCATAATCATCATCACCATCACCATCATCATCATCACTATTTTCAGTATCAAATGACCAAACTATACGTCGCGTAACACGGCTATTTACTCCACCGAATTGCCGAACGTTACATTTATGTTCAGTTCAGTCTGGGAGAGCCATGTTTGGCGATTTGATTGTTTGGTTGATTTTATTTCATTTCATATAACAATTGTTTGCACAATAAGAATATAGTCGACAAAGTAGGATCAAAATTATGAAATGAAACAGGAACCTACTGGAAAGCATAGCTTGTTTTTGTAGGTTCCCAAGAATAAATATAATATGAACATTATTTTCATAAATCATTTTAAAGTGTCTTAATAATCACAGTAAAATGGATATAATATAAAAACATATTTTCATAAACCATTTTAAAATATCTAAATAATCAAAATATACCCCCCGAAAAAGAATGACAAAACGGGACACAAAGGACAGGAAACTGACATAATAAGATAAGACAAGACATGACAAAACAATTCATAACAGGACAAGATAAACAAGACATGACAGGACAAAACAAGACAAAAACAAAGCTGCACACTACAGAAGTTATAAGAAGAGAGAGGGATAGAGAGAGAAGGAGTGTGTGAAACAGGGGAGATGTGAGAAGTATAACCTGTAGGAGACATGTATTTTTGTATTAAATTCTTTTTAAACCCTCTTCTAAAACTATAATAATTATGTGGGTTAAATCTCTAACTGGATCTGAAAGAGAGTTCCAAAGTTTTGAGCCTGAAAATACAAATGATTTATTTGAGAGCAAATTTCTTGTTTTTGGTAGATGAAAAAGCCCGGCAGACCGAGTAGGATAATGATGAATATTTACATTCTTTGTAAACATTGAATAAATAAACATTTGGCAGTTCATTTCTATTTAAATTATACATGAATATTCCCAGATTATAACTGTATAAATCTGTTATCTTTAGGATACTATGTGTGTGAAAAAGTGCATTCGTGTGTGCTCGAAAATCAGAGTGACATATAACACGCGGTGCTTTTTTCTGGAGTAATAAAATTCTACTTAAAAGATAGTCAGCACAATTGCCCCAAGCTATAATTAATTCCGTAGTTTAAGTGTGGGAGGATCAACGTTGAATACAGGTTTAATAATATACGAGTTGGAAAGTAAAATTTGACCTTGTTTATAATGCCAATATTTCTTGAAATTACTTTACAAATATTATCTACGTGTTCCTTCCAAGAAAGCTTTTCATCTATCGTTATTCCCAGAAATTTAGTATTTAAAACTCTTTGAGTAATGGTACAATAAAAAAAAACATTGCCTGGAAGTTCATTTATTATGTTACTGAAGAGCATGTAGTTCGTCTTTTGCAGATTGAGAGATAATTTATTGGCTCTGATCCATTCTGAAACACGTTTTAATTCCTGGTTGATGGTTGAAAGCAAAAAATGTGGGTCCTTATGGGAAAAAAAAGATTTGAGTCATCTGCAAAAAGAATAAAAGATAAAACATCCAAAGACTTACAGAAATCATTGATATAAATAAGAAAAAGAAGCGGGCCCAAAATAGAACCTTGTGGGACACCACAACTTACATTTTTCGTATTAGACAGGGCATTGGCAATAGAAACACACTGCTGCCTATTGTGACGGTAGTTCCTGAACCACTCCAAGGCTATTCCTCTAATTCCATAATAGCTGAGTTTGTACAAAAGTATATCATGATTAATTGTATCGAAAGCCTTGGAGATCGAAGTCCAGGAACACCCCAGCAGTATGTTCATATTTATCGATCCCACTAGCAATTTCAGTTCGGTTCGGCGGTTCGGCTACACCACTTAATGTCAGACGCAACTAACTTATACATTTTCGCAAACAAGCGGTTAGGAATAAACACAATCATACACATACGTTAACTGCAATAGTATTGTTTTTTTTTAATCAGCGGTATATTTGTCACATCAAATCAAGTTCAAATTAAACGAAACCACATATGTCTCTACGTTTTAATATCATATGAAAAGAGATCAAATGGAATTGATGTCCATGTGCATGTACTAGGAAGCCTTTGCTTTCAAGTACCGTGGATTTTTTTTTCTGTTAAAACTTTGGTATTTTGCAATACGTACACGTCAGTGCCTCGACACTGAAGTAAATAAAATGAAATACGTCAGAGTTTTTACACATTTTCTTCACCATCTTACACTTTAAGAATATGATGTATGATTGTTTATGTAATTTTGTCATTGTAACAATTGGAATAATATGCTATATAAAAGGGAAAATTCTAGTGATTACTCAGCTTGGCACTATTTGGCAAGACAGAAATGTACACTTGCCACTCTCCATTCACGTGTACCTGGAAATTGTTAGGATAATAATAATTGCAGGCTTCCCTGACTAATACACTATTAGCAGAAGTAGTATTATTACTGTTATCATTATTATAATAATGATGACTATTGTTATTATTGTTATTATTATTATTATTATTATTATTATTATTATTATTGTTACTATCACGATTATCAATATAACCTCTTACAGAAATTACATAAACAACCATTACGGAATATAGCTTTTCATTAACGAAGATCAAGTAATATGGAAATGACAACAGGAACTTAAGTTATACTTTTCTTCTTTAAAACTATTGTAAATTAAGTTTGAATGTTCAATGAACATCTTACATATCTATAAGAGTTTCAATATTATGGTGGGGAGGGGGCATTACCCCTTCGACTAATCTGTTCGGAACGCCTCTGAGATAGTTTAAAGAAAGGGAACACTAGAATTTCACAATAAATGTTAATAGGGTTATAATTGGCATTTTATTTGGCCTATTAATTTGTTCACCTCAGTATGCCAAGCCTGTTTAACATTCTGGAAGAAGAATGGAATACTCCATTAATCTCACCGGATTAATTAAGAACTTAATTATTTTGGTCCCGAATAGTGGAGGCATATGGCATTGTATGTGACAGGAGTCGTGTATTTGATTCGACCTAGCACTCATTCGGATTTAAGTTAAGTAATACAAGAGAAATTGAAAGTGTGGTAAATTTCAGAAAATGTCGAATTTTGTATATTAAACAATAATTATGAACCATTACTGCGTGACTGCTTCAACCAGGAATCTAATTCCAACACCTGACAAGTCATGTAATCGGAGGCGTACGGGGGCGGTTGTAAATTAGGGTCTGGGTCCATTGTATCACCTGAAAATTTTAAAGTTACCAATATAAGGGCAGCCGTTGATTCATATTTGGGCAGCAAGAGGGTCTATTCGTAATACATCTTATTTAGTTGACAAACTACATGTTTACGGTAAAAAAGTGTCATTTTTGTGTCCGCTTTCTAATTGCTTGATCGTATGATTTAGAAACTGTAAATTTAATATTCTGTCAAAATACATCATCTCCCCTGGTGACATTTTGCCCATACGCCTATGGATGCGATCATTGATATGATGAAAAGGTGTCCATGTGAACAGAAGATTCGATGGGCCTTCACTACTGAGTCTTGCCTTCACTACTGAGTCTTGTCTTCATCAGGCGATGTCACAAAGCCTGGGTTCTTAAATGCTGCTGAGTTCACTGCAAGCTCCCTGCGCAGAAAATAAGAGAATAAAGACGATCGATATCAACCACCATCAATATGCAATAATTCAGAGAGAATGATACATGTATCAGATATTTCCATTGGTCAAATCATGAAGGTGTATACCAGTGGCATTAAAGGTATTACAAAGTTTTGGTATGGGGTCATGAATTTGGTTCAAATTAACATATTGGAAGCATATGCGTTCCTACAATATACATTGATCGTTGTCGCGGTTGAAATCGAGTCTAAAGTTATGAAATTATAAATAATAAACTCTTTATGTTGTATAGCTCCCTCTCAAGGTCAAGATATTAATTTAGCTATGAAACAATGTTTCTTGACTAAAATCGACCGATTAGCTATTCCCGTTTGGATATTATATATCCCAACCACATATTCTGAGATTTTTTATGGTCGCAGCTACCATTGTACGGCCATAGGCGCTATTTGAAATTTATCAACATTTACCGGGAGCACCGGTAAATTTTTATATTCAATTTTTCTCGAAAACAGAAGTGTTTTAGGGGCTAATTTTTTTAGTGCTTATAATACATCCACAGGGGCATCCAAATATATCAAAATTGTAAAGATTCACTATCCTCCCAATTTTCAAAATTTCCCAAAACTTTGTATTACCTTTAAAGGTATTACAAAGTTTTGGTATTGGGCCATGAATTTGGTTCAAATTAACATATTGGAAGCACATGCGTTCCTACAATATTCATTGATCGTTGTCGCGGTTGAAATCGAGTCTAAAGTTATGAAATTATAAATAATAAACTCTTTATGTTGTATAGCTCCCTCTCAAGGTCAAGATATTAATTTAGCTATGAAACAATGTTTCTTGTCTAAAATCGACCGATTAGCTATTCCCGTTTGGAAGTAATATATCACAATTACATATTCTGAGATTTTCATGGTTGCAGCTACCATTGCACGGCCATAGGCGCTATTTGAAATTTATTAAAATTTACCGGGAGCACCGGTAAATTTTTATATTCAATTTTTATCGAAAACAAAAGTGTTTCAGGGGCTAATTTTTTTTAGAGCTTATAATACATCCACAGGGGCATCCAAATATATCAAAATTATAAAGATTCACTACCCACCCAATTTTCAAAATTGTCCAAAACTTTGTATTACCTTTAAGAACAAAACAATTTTGAGGGGGCTGAGCCAATTATATTTGGAATGTTTTCTTAGGTACTATACGGACACAATCAAAACTTAGATATCAATCCTCCCCATGAGAAGATTATACATTTCGAATTATTATAACTTTGCATTGTAGCAATACCCTTGGTTGCAAGGTCGCGTAGCTAGAAATATTACGTTTTGAAGTTTGGATATTTGTATTGAGAGCACTTTGATCATGCAACTTAATAAAATATACTCTTCTTTTGACGATGGTAGGTGAAAAACAATTAGATATATTTGGTTGGGTGGATTAAACAAATTTCGGGGGATAGGAGTCGAGCATTTGTTCTCTTACCCTGATTGAGAGGCTACAAGTTTGTCGAACTCGTTAAAAACCTCTGCCTCTTCCTCTTGACCAAGTATTTCCTCAGTTCCTGGATCCGTTCCTGGATCCGTATCTGTAATGGGTGGTGGTGGCTCATATTTTGGTGGGATCTCTTGCTGTTCCTGTGCAGTCTACAGGAAAAGAAGGAATTCATATCATAAGTATTTCAGTAATTGCATAACATTGAAGCCCTTGAGTGGGATACAGTGCTGAGGAGCATAACTATTTCAAGAGTAGGCACGACGAATGACATATTTTTAGGACGATATACTCTATTATCTCACGAAATAAAAACCATTTAATATTGCTACATGCATGTCTATCTAGTTGAATGGGTGGTAGCGAGCACTAATTTGTTTTGTTTTCCTGCTCAACGGGAGGGAGTATGGAGCACCACTTTCTTTTTAACCCCCCCCCCCCCATCCCCTCTTGAGCAAAAAAAAAGAAAAACCTCCGAAACCCTAGTTTGCGCCGGCCTGGAACTGTAAATGTTGTTGTGGATTTTTCATATTATATTTTTTGTTAGTTCTTACCCTATGGAAGTAAAAACCAAGTTAGAAATGATACCTCATTACTAAGATGTTAAAGATCGAGAACATTTTGATGTGTTATTAACACATTTATTTTTTCAACGACAGTATTTTCTGCAACCATTTCTTCCTACAATATTTTGTAAAATTGATTCTTACTGCATCAAGCTCAGTATCTCCATGTTCTGATGACGTAGAAGAACCAGATGAGGATGATGTAATCTCAGCAGTCACTACCATTGAAGTTCCTCCATTCGGCTTATTCTCGTTATTGCTCAAAGTCGGATTAGCTTCATTCTTGGGTTTTCCTTCAACTGCTTCGAATCCTGTTGCAGACACTATATCTTTGTATTTCACCTGTTGAACAAACAAAAATTGAGGAATACGCCATCGACTAACTTGTAATTTAGCTGAGCAGGGCGATCCATCCAATGTTATTTTCTCATGTTATCATGTATATTGTTATTTATATGTTTTTATATTGGTAAATCAAACTAAAAAGAAAAGTTTTGTTTAGTATAAAAAAGAGGGTGATACCATAACAAATGATGAACATAATCATACATAGCGATGTGTTACTTATGACATCTAAGTATTTTTTAAATTAGGAAACATCGAAGTTGTTTCTACGGTGTATTATCCAAATTTGCCTGTTCAGCATGCACGATAAAGTTGTACTATGCAAAGAACAAAGGCTACTGGGTTTCCACAGGGTTTTGCATAAAAACACAAGTTCGAAAAAATGATGACTCGCTCACCCGCGCCACCCCCCCCCCGCCCCCTCCGTGAACGGAGGGATACCATGCGTGTTACCAAAACGTCCGGTAAAGGGGTACTTTTCACGCACCAAAGTCCGGCTCGTATATACACAAAAAAGACTTTACACACCGGACTTAGGGGGTGTTATCAAAAGAAGGGAACATGCATATGCGTACCCTAAATAATGGTTATTGCATGGTTAGTATGAGTTTCAAGAGCCAATTGAATGTATTTCTGAAGTATAACCTATTTCTGGCATTTCATGCATTTTCCCAAGAAATATATAATGATTATAAGTCGATAATTGACAAACACAAAAAGTTCCTGCTGTTGAAGTACTTTTTTGTGATCCAAGGAGGTTTACGAAAAACTTCAGCCTTGTTGCTGAATGAGCAACTTTGAGAAATTTGCATGAATTCCCAAAATGGCCGCTATTAGCCTTTTGAACGATGATGTCAGATAATAATGTATGATACCCCTACTTTAAAATTCTGAGGTTCTGAAAATCCACGTTCAATTTTTTGTTGTTGTCAATTTGAGGTAATTTTCTCATATCACAGATAAAAGAATGATTTTGATTCATTGATTGAACTGGTTTAAAATCTTACTGGTTAAAAAAAATACATTCAAAATAGCATCCAAAGGCTGGAACAAATTGAATTTACAATAGATAAAACAAAAATAGTGTACATTGAAAATTGGTTAAATAAAATACAGTAATATAAACACTGCACATTAATAAGCAAAGTAGGAATAACGTTGTCAAAAAAATATGGTAGAAGACAGGAAAATTGAAAGGACAGACGAGATTAAGCCTGAAGTAGAAGAAGAGGGAGAAATCTATGTGAAGTAATCGAAATAATTTTAAACGCAGAACAATTAAAAATTCAGATTCATTGGCAGTACATTTACATTCATGAGGTATGGTTTGGTTTGGATAAACATTGAAATTTAGAATAACAAGATAACTTCAAATAATGGTGAGATATATTAATTAATTGGAACACAAAAACTGTGCAAGATAGCAATACTGTACGATCATTAAAATATCCATAAGTATTGCAATTATGTATAATCTTGCTGATTGTATATAAAGCACTTCTTGGTCAAGCTCCCACTTATATCAAAGAACTGTTGAATTTCAAACTAAATCAATACAATCGCAACTTGCGCAGTTCCCGAAATACTTTGTTGCTGCAGATCCCATCTATCAAAACCAAAACAACGCTAGGTGATCGAGCATTTGCTTGTGCAGCCCCAAAACTCTGGAATAACTTGCCATTTGAAGTCAAGAAATCACCATCTGTAAATATCTTTAAATAAAAACTGAAAACACATCTTTTTAATTAACTGTAAATCGAAGCATATCAGGAGCTCTTGTATCGCAGTAGTTTTTTGGATAGTTTCTGCGCTCTATAAATGTATTATTATTATTATTTGGACAGCTTCCCGAAATGAAGGTAAATTGGTTATCTGTGATACTCTGTGGACATATAGTTTTAGAATAGTCAAAGGCTTAATTTATCAAATCACGTAAGTAAAATGGCTTTTGGTATTCTTTCTATACTACTGATTCTATGCAAATCACCGATCAGGGTCAGCTGTAAGGAGTCAAATCAACGTAAATTCAATATCAATTTGTAATTGATAGTAAATGTAGCCGTTACTTTATGTATTATTATGATATGTCTATCTTGCAGATGAAGGTTTTTGTCAAATTTAAGGAATCGGAAGGCCAAGGCCCTGTACAACCATAAAAACTGCTCCTAGAGACCCGTGCTATGCATTTTCTTATTCGACTGTTTCGAGGTTGGGTAAACAGATTTAATCACTATAGACCATAGTTCCATGTTCCGAGCACTGTCACTTTGTCTGTCATTATTATGTACCACATGGCATAGGCCTAGCACATGCGTGACCCCTTGTATTTACATGTCTGCTAGAAGTTAAAATGAAATACATTTTTATATCGAATGCAGTTCGATTTCCTGTACCATCCATCTCAAGCGACAAGAAATCGCCGTCCCTGTTGATAATAATATTTGAATTAAAAACCCAGCACTTAAAGACCGTCAATACTACTGGGCCAGAAGGGATAAGACCACACAGCGAGGTCACTTACAGGCGGCTATCTCATTAACTCAGCTCTCAATTAACATAAGAAAAAGAGGATCATGGGGGACCAACATGCACCGATTGGGGAAGTTTTCTATAGAGGGAGCAAGTAGCTACAAGTAGGACAATGGGGCTTTAATACAATTTACCTGTGTAGCAACATCCGCTTCATCCACGGAAGGTTTCGTCTTTGGTTTGTCCAAACCGGTTGCTACGACTGTAGAATAGTCATTTCCAGTATGTTCCGTTTGCGGTATAATTTTCTTCTCCTGCAGTTCCAGATCCAAATCCTTGCTCTTATCTTTGCTAAAAAAGAAAATCCCGTCGAAAATGCATCATTCATCTGATGAAGTATACTTTGTTTTTTGAATTCAAGTCGTTGCTGAGATTATTTTTAAGATATGAATGTGTTAGCAAAGAAAATAATACTAAGCTGGAAGAATTGGTGAATATACTTTAATCTTTAGCCTATGTTAGGTTTCACTCAATCATTGAGTTATTAATGTACATTATGTATTACTATTATGGAAATAAAAACCTCGCTTGAGGATAATAGAAAGATAAAAAAATCATTCATCTGATAAATTCAAAGCCATCTAGTGACAAGTTCTTGTTATGACAATAATTATAAGCATGAGAAAAGGTGACCACATGTCCTATTTCATCGCATATACCAAGTTGATTTTATTCGATTAGATTTATCATGTTTTTGTTTTATTATCTTTTTAACAAATCGTGCATGCTAACAAAGCATCTAACAACATTTTACAAAACTTATACATAAACTCTGTTTATGAAAGGTAAATGATAAGTATGTTGTATCACTAAACAGGACCGGAGGTTTGACAATCAGTGTATTAATTAATGCACTGCTCTATACCATCAAAACTACAAATAATGAAAATATAGAGAAAACAAAAAAGGGAAGGGGCAATTCGACAGGTACAAAAAGGTACAAAATAAGGAAAGCTGGACTGAACTTACTCAGGGCTGTCAAGTTTGGGAAACTGCTTCGAGGGAGATCGTCAGTGCAATTTTGTTTTGGCTCAACAGGGAAGGGGTGGGGGGGGGGGGGGGGTTGAGTAAGAAAAACAAAAATTGAAGTGCTAACTACCCCCCCCCCTCCCCCCGTTGAGCAAAAAAATCCTTACGATTCATAAACCGGGAAATTGCGGGAGAGCGGGAGGGAGTGCGTGGTTGGGGGAGTCTCCCGCAAGCGTTATTTTTGTATGCGGCACAGATTGGGTTTAGGTGCGTGTTGAGCCTATGAGAAAGTTTAGGGTTAGGGTTAGGGTTAAATCAAGACCTCTTAAAAAAAAAAAAAACCCCAATCTGTGCCGCAGAAAAAAATGACGCCTCCCGCTACGAGCATTGGGACGGCGGGAGAATGAGCGTGGTGGCGTGAGACTTTCCCACCAAATGCGGGAGGGGTGACAGCCCTGACTGACTTGTCAGACATACCGAAAGCTACTACTAAACTTACTTTTTAGACATACGGAAAGCTACGGCTCCAATCACCAGTCCAGCAGCCGCCACTGAGCCTATAACGA
The DNA here is from genome assembly GCA_035222895.1 of Strongylocentrotus droebachiensis. Classification (NCBI taxonomy): domain Eukaryota; kingdom Metazoa; phylum Echinodermata; class Echinoidea; order Camarodonta; family Strongylocentrotidae; genus Strongylocentrotus; species Strongylocentrotus droebachiensis. The sequence continues at coordinate 114,322 of JAVYIG010002683.1, read as the reverse complement.
TGAGAGCTATCTCCCAACCTTCCAGTCCATCATTACCCAAAGGTTCAGCGTACACAGGTGCTATGCCATTGTAACCATCGATGTCGTCCTACGAAGAAAACAATCATAATCAGGTGGGAAATAATATTTAAAAAAACTGTTTGAATGATTTTTCACTTGGCGGGGCAATTTAAGAATGATATCACAATCATTGGTATGACGACTGCAAATTCACTTCCTATGTTCGCTAATTTATGAAAACAAAATGGAAATCATCAAACTTCAAATTTAAAAACCTCCATAAATAATAGTATTTCGCTTCATTTTGCAAAATAGAATTTTTTTTTATTCAATTATCATTTGCATCTAAACATTACAATAAAAATGACTATATTTTGGCATGACCATGGCCTTACATTAGTCAGAACTGAGTTTATCTTGGTTTAACAAGTTACTCAAAAACTTATGTCACAATCACAATCTATCCCTAGCAGCAAGCTAATGCTATGGTCACATTACCCAAAAGTAGCCTGCTCGGCGGCCGAGCGGCGAGTTTTTAACCAATTCTGCCCAGAGGCTGCCCGGCCACCGAGCGGCGGCCGCCCAGGCACCGCTCGTTTTTAGGGCATCGCTCGGTCGCCGTTAAAATTAAAATTTGGGCGGCGCCTGCTCACTTTTCACTTGCCGCCAAAATACGCTCGGTGTCTGGGCGGTCGCCGCCCGGGCACCGACCTAATCGCTGGGCGATGCTTAATTCCAGCAGCGACCGAGCAGGCTACTGATCGGTCGGTCGCTGCTCTGCTTTGTGACCATAGCTTATAAAAGTACATGTATGTGCACAATTCCAGATCAAACTACAGGCGAAGGGATTCTCTACGAGTGAAAAATAAAGCCCGAGATTTGTACACAGCAAATGGGATGAATAAAAAAACTGCCAGTTGACAAATTCGAATTTAAAAGAATAAATGCTGTAAATTTGCTTATCATGAATATTTTGCCATCATACTTTTGGGACAATTTTGAATTATGATACATCACTTCGGCTCTGAAAATCTCTGCAACGCTCTGTAAAGCTCAAGCAGACAAGCTGATAATACTCATAAAAGTTAAGTGGTCGATTGTACAAAAGCTGACTGTACTAAATTCAGGACTTTTAGATGTTCTAAAATAAAAATAAAAGAACCAAAATTAACAAACGTCATTGTTTAAAACGCCATTACTTAATTAAAACTAAAACTTATCATCTGCATACAATAGTGTAAGATAGGTTACCTGGTACTCTTGTACAGAACAATATAGAATTATTAAAAATATGGAATATCATTAAGGATTATACTAATTTGAATTCAGAGAAAGGTACATTTGGGGCTAAAAAATCATAGTCACGAGTTCGTGCACGGCGGTATTAACTAAGTGGTCATTTAACAAATTGTACACGACTGAGCGATTGAGTGCATGCCTTATATCCATGCGATGAGAAAACGAATTTTAAAAGAATTCAAATGTGAGTTTAAAGCTCAGATCATAAAATAAACAAGTTGGTGAACGGCAATTTAAATTCTTTGAAATTCAATCGACATCGGGTGACAAAATTGGGAATTTTCTAGAAAATTGGCCGAAATATTTTCTACCCATTCACCATTAGGTTCAGGAAATAATTAAAGAGTAGTCCAATCACTTTTTTGTTTACCCTTTGTTATATCCATGAACTATAAATCTCACTGTAATTGAATTATTTAGCAGTAACAATAATTTATTTAAATCAGGTCCTTACATGAAACCATGCGGGTGGCTTTGAATTACCGTGACCCTACTCTCTTAAAAAAAAAGAGAATTTTCAAAATCACGGACGTCACTCCTCTGGAGAGTGAAAATGTAGTGAAAATAGAGTGAACATTCACTCTTTTCTTCTTAGAGAGCACTCTAAATCAATCGATTTTCACTCCTAAACAAGTGATCACGGACGTCACTCCCAAGAAAGTGAATATAGAGTGAAAATTCACTCTTTTTTTTAAAGAGAGTAATTAAATATTTCTCAAAATAAAGCAGCAAATACCTGCAGGGCGCTGTTCACATCCTCATTAGCAAGGAACATTCGTTGTTGTTCTGTTGTAAGAATCACGTTCGTAGACAAGAATGGATCCTGCACGTAGTATTCTACCAATATTTGCTGTTCCTGAAGTAGTCTACGTCTGGCCCCATTCGCCTCAGGTTGTTCGTAGGGTTCCGCCCTTACAATCACCACGTCTCTGGCACTAGAACAGAAAATAAAAGTAAAAAGTTCGAAAACGATCGTGAACTTGCATTTGATATATTTTATTTTGATGCTACAAATGGCTCTCCGTAATGTTTTAAGTCCAACTTTGAGTTAAGTTCGACTTAGCATCTTTGTGAAACACCCCGGATGTGATTGACCCTTATCCAAACGGAGTGCGTCTTGTTTTCTGTAACCTAGCCATCCTGTCGCTGCATTTGATTGGCTCAATAGGACCTACACGTCATGCGGTAGTCATCAATATTCATGATACGCACGCACATCATAATCTGACGCTAATGCACCCGTCAACCGGAGTCTTAAACCTACCCCCCTCAAGGATCGTCAAGCATTCGACGTCAACTCGACGTCGAATCTTGGGGTCGCCAAAATCAGAGCGTGGTGAATCTTTGACGTATTTTTGTTTGGCCGTAGTGAATCTTTACCTTATTATTTGTAGGAGAAGGTGAATCTTTGCCTCATTTTTTACCGAATGTTGTGAATCTTGAACGAATATTTTTCACATACAAGTGAACGAGCGTCGAGTGAAAAAATTATCGTGTGTGAACGAGCGTCGAATGTCTTTGACTCCAGGGGAAATGAGGGTTCAAGATTTAAATAAACTGTGACGTGGAGCTAGCTACGTTCGAGTTCGGATTTCGCGCTAAATCCGGTGTCCACGAATATTAAAACCCGAAAATATATACCTTATGAACCTTCTGAATTGGAGTCAGCAGGGCGGTATTCCGCATGTCGCTAACTTGTATGGCAGGTTTTGTGATGCCATACAAGTTAGCGACATGCGGAATACCGCCCTGCTGATGAGTACCAAAAGTTTACCCCGATAAAGTTTTTAATTATTGAAGAGTTTCTAATATGTCTATACTCAACGAAGACTGCTTTGTCAACTGGTCACATTTTGGGTAAATCATAATATAACCCGGCTATGCAGACGTGGGGGAAACAGGCGCGGATCTACGGGGGGGGTTTAGGGGGTTTAAACCCCCCCCCTTGGGCGGCCCCAAAAAAAAAAAAAAAAAAAAAAAGGAAAAAAAAAGAAAAAAAGAAAGAAAAAAAGAAAGAAAAAAATTGTGTTAATAGATGCCAGGAAAACATCACTTACGGGGTTCAAATAAACACCCCAAAAAAAATCGGCTCGCCGCTTCGCGGCTCGTGGACGATGCTCCGCATCGTCATTATTTTGGTCAAACCCCCCCCTTAGCAAAAAGCTAGATCCGCCCCTGGGAAATTTGTTTACAGCTGCTGTCACGTTTTGTTTACTTGTATAGCCTGCGCCAAAGAAAAAAATACACGATGGCGACGAGGCGATTCGCCTCCTAAACCTCTGAAATCGCCACAGTAAATATCAAGACGATCGAGGGCGAACAAAATTGATATATAATGAAAAATCGCCCCCGCCATAAATTGATATTCCCTGGGAACTAATAAATCAATTTATTGATTTGTCTGACTGAACTCTCCGTTCCAACTACCAACTCCAAAACTAGAAATTTCCATCAACATTTTAAAAGTTTTGTGATTGCAGCGGATCGGCGGTTGACCTACGTACTGCTGTAGCTAGATCGGTATCCACAATACACAATACACAGAAACTAGCTGCTCCAGTGCAGCGCGAGCCGCGCCCGCACGCTCCTAGAGTATGAAGCAAATAAGTATTTGCGAGTGACGAGTGCTGAACTGCTAGCGACCAAATTGGTTCGTAATATGTTTATTTAGTCTTTTTTCCGACCCGAATTTTTATCATGGACAGTGCAATCCCATTAAAAATAATGTTATTCCGTCTTAAATTGTGTTATTTATAACTTAAAACCATTAAATGCGAGTATATTTTTACTGTTGTCCCACATACCGATATATTTGTTGTAACGAAACATGCAAAATCAATGCCAGATTTTTTCCTGTAAAATCGGTATAAAGCTAATTTCGTAGACAGAAATTGAATTTTGTTATAAAAACCCCGTGAATAAATATATAAATGATGTCCCTATACCTCAGCATTTTTCTTACAACTGTTTAATTAAATTATATTATTTATATATACTAGGCCAATTTTTTGTCATTGATGCCTGCGCCGCGCCTGAGTGATGGCATCAATTTCAGTCTACGAAATGAAACTAGCTTTGGCTTGGCCTTTTATAGATTAGAATTAGAGTCTATACGGGGACAAAAATACGACTATGATTTTGCATGTTTCTTTATAACAATGATCGTTATGTGGGACAACAGTAAAAATATTCATTTATTGGTTAAGTTATAGAGTCTAGATCTAAATAACACAATTTTAAACGGAGTTACATTTTTTTTTTAATGGGATCGCATTGTCCATGATAACAATTCAAATTCGGGACAGAAAAAAAAGACAAAATGACACAATATTACCTACCAATTTGGTTGCTAGTACTAGCAGCATGATGGCTAAGGAAAAACACAACTTATTGTTACAGCTTAAAATGAATTAGCCCCCACTTTTCTTAAAGTAGCCCCCATAAAAAAAAAAAATCCTAGCCTAGCTGCGTGTCAGTGACAACATTTTCTTATATAAAAACAAGCAGTTGAACAAAACACTCCTTTTGACAAGTTTTAGCTACATGTATATGTAAATCATTAAGCCACACGTTTAATTAACACAAAGTGAATAAATTATGGATACGGAGATCCAAAAATAATAATTATTGGCGAGACATCGTAGCCGAAGCGGAGACCCGAAAAAAATAATTAGTGGCGAAATTGTACCTTTTTTTAAATTCTAGCTACCATTTTCAGAAAACGGATTGTTTCCACAAGTACTCATGATCAATTCTATGTTTCCTTTAATAATCACTCTATCTACCATAAATAGCGGTGCTGGTGAAAGGCCGGTGAATCTTGACCTAATAAAAATTAAGCAGGTGAAGACGTGTGGTGAATCTGCACCTAATATTTTTAGCGGCGAGGTGAATCTGCACCCTATTTTTCTTGGAGATGGGTGAATCTGCACCTTATAAATAATTTGGAATAGTGAATCTTGACCTTATTTGTTACGAAGCAAGGTGAATGAGAGGTGAATCTTTGTGTCGGACGTTCAAGACCAAAAGTGAATAAGAGTGAAGTCTTGAGGGGGGTAGGTTCAAGACTCCAGTTGACCGGTGCATAAGTTTACTTTAAATAAGTGACCCCGGTAAGTGACATTGCGACAAAATCGGGAGGCTTACCGTATAAACGAATGACTACCCAGGTCGTAACTTGTCCATAATCATTGCGACATACTGGTTAATTTAGTCCAGAATCTGGCCGATTTAATTTTGAATTTGATCTCCACCTCACCGTACCAACGCAAATATTTATATATTCAAATATTAATATGCATTGTAGGATGGCTAGGTTACGGAAAAAATACACTGTACATACAGGCGCGCCGGAAGCAGTTTGGGATTGGGGGGGCAAACATTCCAGGGGGCATCATCTTCCAGGGGCAGTGAGCCAGTGACGTAACGAGCAAAAACGTTTGGAAGAGGGGGGGGGGGCAGAAGAAAAATCTGCATCACCACCACTCTTACACGTTACATGCAGGCCCCGCGTGGATTATTAACGATCAGGTAGATCGTAAATTGGCGTGGGGTCCAGGGCCTGAGGTTATTTAATAAAAGGATCATGCGACAAATAATCATTGTGATTCAAATTGATGCAAGGATTTTTTTTGAATAAGCAATGCTTTTCACCAGAATCTTCTTTGTAAAAACGACTTTTACAAATCTCAGCCATGCAAATCTGCCACTGTGTTGTAAGATCACTTTCAGATTAGGAGAAGTGTATTCTTTAATGAGTATTTTACATTGAATGGAACGTCTCAACTCAGTAAGCATGGCTGAGATTTGTAAAAGTTGTTTTTATAAAGAAAATTCGAGTGAATAGCAGTGCTTATTCAAACAAATATTCGCATAAATTTGAATCACAATCATTATTTGTCGCTTAATCCCTTTTTAATGACCTTGTTTTCTATCTCGTTTGCACGGGGAGAAGAAGATATGTCACGCTAGAGACATCATAAAGATCACTGTTGTATGCGTATATATTATATACACAGGCCCCGCGGAACGTTTATCAAAGTGGGGGGCTAAAGTATTTACGATCAGGTAGAGGGTAGCGAGCGTAAATTGGTGTGGGGGGGGGGGGGGGGGGGTTCAGGGGTTTTAGGCATTTAATTACGGTCAAAGAAGCACAAATATTTTGATGCCGCATTTGTGTCACTGGCAGGTCAGGGGGGGGGGGCGTTTTTTATTTTATTTCTTAAGGTAATATATACGTTACTATCCTATTTTTTTACCGGTTTGGGAGGCTAGGGGGTGGGGAGGAGCGGGCCGGTAGAATCGGCCCGTGGATCCGCGCCTGTCCAAAATAGCACACACACAAAATCGCTTTGCCGCTACGCGGCTCAGTAAAGAAAGAATGTAAAGGTTGCTCGGAATAATGTCATGAGGAGGAAATAATGTGCACAACAGGAAAAAATCGAGAGAATGTCATCAGGGGATGGGGGTCAGTAACAGCTATGTAGCTTGTAAATTTGTAAGAGGGAAAATGCTGATTAAAATGATAATGATGAAATAGCAAATAATTGAGGAGTATCATAGGTACCAATTCAATGGATATTTGTATAAAAAGAGCCCCCGTCAGTACTAAAAGAGCCCCCGTGAGAAGGCTCACGGGGCTTTTTTATGGGGGGAAGAGCCCCCGTGGACAAAAAATTAATTTGAGTCCTGTTCGCTATTATGAAAACCTCCAATGATAAATATAGGTAGCATGCGCAATGTTTAGGAAATTTAATTCCTGTTAACTTTCCTTTTCTTTTAATTCAGGGTTGTTATTATTGTTAAGTTCTTTTCGGTTAAAATACAAACCATCTTTACTCCTTTACTGCTTTTCTTTCTTTTTATGAGGGGGGGGGCGTTTTTTTGGGGGCAAAAATGCGTTTTGCCCCCCATTTTTTTTGACTGGGGGGCAACTGCCCCCCTGCCCCTCCCCACTTCCGGCGCCTATGTGTACGTACCTTACAGTTTTTCCTTCTCCGGCACATTGCCCTGTGAATTCGGAGCAGTAGTTGTTGACCTCCCGGGATATCACCTCCTTGAATTGCTCTCGATCAAACTGTACATAGATGAGTAAAAAATGAAAATAAAAGAAATGTATAGTTAAAGATTACTTTTTACAAATGCAGTAAAAAAAAATGTAAGAGCAGAATTACGGGACTGGAGGCTAGAAGTCTACTGTATATCTACATCACCATGCAAGCCGATGCTTACAAGCAGCATCTAAATTTATATTATGTCATAGTATAAATACAACAATACAAAGGAGAGAAATGGAGAGAGAGAGAGAGAGAGAATGATAGACGAGACAGAAAGGAGAGAACGAGCAACAATAAAGTGTGACAATGTAAAGGAAGAGATTATAAATTACACAATACATGAGTGGACTGATTAAATAAATAATCATCTGTTGTGTCACGACGCGACCTTGCAAAAAAGAGAAGAAAGAAGGTTTACCGAAGTCGTTAGAATGCGCACTATTTATACAGCTAAATGCAAATCTTCTCTTCTTTGGAAGGGGGGGGGGGGGGTGGTAGGACAGGAGTGTACTGACCCAGCCTCCTCGAAATGTGTTGCTAATTACGTCACTCCTACCGTCAGAAGACAAAACATTAAAACAGAAGTGGTATACCATCCTCTTTTTTTTCTTCTCATTTTTGTTTGACCGAGCTAGAAAAATATAATATTTTGTACTTTGAAATAATAATAACAATAGTGGCTACTTGTATAGCGCACAGGTCCACCTTTCGGTGCTCATGGCGCTTAGAGAAAATTACATGTAACAGACATAAGAAAGAAAAAAAAAGAAAAAAAGGAAAAACAAATTTGTTTTTCGAGCACTTTCCATCACAACTCTGTGCTTACTATCCACCCCTCTTTCTCTCTTCTCATGGGGATAGGCATCGTTAACATATAATTTAGGCAATTGGGGGGGGGGGGGGGGGGGGTGGGGGGGGGGTAGGCCTACTCCAATATTGGGGGACGACACCTTGATCATTTTCGAACAAGAGGCCTACCCCTGATAAGAAAATAGGTGAAAAGAGGGATATAAGTAGTATGCACATTCCATAACAATGAAAGTTTGTTGGTGATAATAGTCATAATATCCATATAATGCTGACCGGTGCCTACTACAAACGACGTTCGGACTATATTGAGGTACATGCATTTCTTTTAGAAAAACAGAATGACCAATGGAAGATGAATCAATGATTGAAATACAAATGATAAAAAAATACCTCTTCTAGAGGACTGGTGAGCAAGACACCAATCTTTCCAAGGGATTCAGCGACAGGATTCGGTTCTACATTGATGGGTTCCGTTCTCTGGCGAGTGGTTTCGATCGGCATCTGAGTAGGTTCGATGGCCACAGTGGTGGTTAACATCCTGGTTGATGTCCTGCTGGTTGTGGTAGGAAGGTTAGGAGTAGGTGTTGGTGTTGTTGGTACGGTGGATGATGGTGGAGGAGGTGGTGGTGGGGACGGAGGAGGTGGTGGCGGAGGGATTTTCGTTGTAACTGGTGGCTCAGGTGTAGGTTCAACTGTGGTAGGTGGAGGCGGTGGGATAGATGGCGGAGGAGGAGGAGGTAGGGTCCTGAAGGTCATAGGTGCTGTGCCCATCATATCCGTCGTCATGGTAACTGTGGAAAGTGGAGAATTGTCTTGAAATTCATGTAATACTAGCAAATGTCCTGAATAATGTCTCTTGCTCGAATATCAACTTACGCGTTTCTAAATCTCAAAAGAAATATGTATACCACATCGGAAAGTCTCTTAGAAAAGTTGATAGAAGGATAAAAACAATGAAAAATATGAAGAAAGGTAAAATAAATTAATAGAAACAACGGAGAAATACATATGAAATGATAGAAGTAGCATATGATGGAATGACAGCTTAACGGATATTAAAAAACAGAGAAGAAAAGAGAGAGAGAGAGAGAGAGAGAGAGAGAGAAAAAAAGAGAGAGCAAGAATAGGGAATGATAGAACAAAATGTGAAAATATTGAAATAAAGGAAAACATATGAAAAGAAAGAGAAGACGGGAGAAGATAATAAAAGGATATGAAAAAATGATAAAATGATGAGAGATAGAAGGAAAGATCGAAAAAATAGACATACAACAATAGACATAGGAAATAAGAAAATTGAAAGAACAAAAATCATTCCAACATTATCCAGACAAATATTAGGTTTTGTTGCAGACGAGTTGTGCTGTAAACATATCACTGTGAATGGTGGAGTTGGCGATGGTGGTGATACTGAGAGCGCCGGGTGACGTACCCAGCATTACTGTGAAGATATTGTGTATAGCTAGCTTTCCACCATTGAAGGCCCAGGAAAACTCACTATTTTGAAACTTGAAACTTGAAACTGACTATATTTGGGGTATACAGTGTGAGTCAAACAAAAGTTTACACCTAGAAAAATGCTAACCATTCCAAAAATCATCTATGTACAGTAAATTATTATACATCTCATGAAAGAGTGTTTTATCCCAAATCATAAAGTATCATTTTTGTGTGGAATGTGTTTACGCTCGGATGAACAGGAGGCATTATTTTCAATGTGCAAAATCGACTTGTTGCTAACGGTGAAGCTTGAATAAAACGGTTGGGATTTTGGTATTAATTTGGTCTTTGCAGATCCAAATATCACCCCTAACAAATTTAATCATGCCACACATATCACACAATAAATTTAAATTAACAAAGAACATTATTTTGTGCGCGTGTTTATGTGTGACTTTGCTTCTGCAAAATGGCATATGATTTGCATCTCATTTGAGACATTGAATTCATTCTCTCGCTTTAATACTTTTGTGCAAGTCAATTTTTGCATAGGCCTACGCTTTATTACCTTCTGGTCTTTACCGTAATAATAACACAGAGTTCAGTGAATGCGCGCCTCGTTTGGGTTGCACCATCAGCTGTCATTCTTTTCAAACCTTAAAAACAAATATTAGCCACGGCGGGTTTTTTTTTTAGGGGGGGGGGGCGGGGGTTGTCTGAACGAAACTTAAAAATGGGGAACCCAGGGCCAGCATCTTTACACAGAGTGGCTTAATTTTCAGTTTGTCACTCACAACAAGGCGCAATTTTCTTTTCGGTGCTTCTTTTTTGGTTGTTAAATGGTACATCACCCGCCCGCCCCCTCCTCTATCCCACCCCCACCCCTTTAACACGGTCATGAAAAAAGGCATTACCACCCGATAAGGCTTAGCGTGTTTATTGAAATTTGAACGGATTATATTAAGCATCACATACTAAGCAACTTTGGCGCAAGTCGATTTTTCCACTCTCGCGAACAATGCCTCCCGTTCATCCAAGCGTGAACACATACCACACAAAAATGATACTTAATGATTTTGGATAAAACGCTCTTTCATTAGATTAATAATAGTTTCCTGTTCATAGATGATTTTAAAAATAATCAGCAATTTTCTAGGTGTAAACTTTTGTTTGAATCACACGGTACATATTACGTACAAGAACAAAGAAGTTGCCCAGTTATAAGACCCTTGTCTTTGGGTGCTGCATTCCACCCCCCCCCCCACTCAGTGTTATTTATGGTACGCATATGCGTGTTCCCAGCACCCCCTCCCCTTTTCAGCATAACTCCGGTGTGTAGATCTTTTTCTTTGTTACGAGCCGGAGATTTTGGGAACACGCATGCGGTACATCCGTTCCCGGAGTGGGGGCGGGGGGGGGGGGGGTTGGGATTCCACCCCTCGACTATTTTATCAAACTTCTTGATACGCCACTGTGAGTATGCAAAGCTCGGTATAGGGTTAAAGATCAAATGACTGTTCAAATCAATCATTGATAGTTAAAAGTCTTCGCACATGCACTATAACTGCCTGGATTGACCTTTGTTCCAACTGAGACTGAAACGGTTTTGTGCAAATAAAATGGCAGTACTTCTATTTAGTACCATCCAATTGCATAGACTTTCTTCGGCCCATAATCTGATAACGAACAAATCATGCAGATGTCATGAAATAGGCATTTTAAACATAATATTTCCAAAGTACTTGTTATAGCCACTGTATTAACATAAATAATCAATTAAAGGGCCCATGACATCGAAATACAAGTGTATTCCTGTTGGTGTGCAGTCCTGCATACATCTCATATTTTGATATGTAAACTCCTGAATTTGTTTCATAGATTTTTTTTTTTTAATATTTGTTTTTCAAACTTGCTAAGCTCCATGCAATCCCCAAAACCTCCAGATCTCATTCCCCTTGTGACATCATCTATCAGTCATCAATCAGCTAACTTGAGAAAGTGGTATGTATCTTTGCCGAAGTCGACCACCTGTTACAATACGTAATACAATAGCAACATACAAGTTGCTATGTCAGACATGCTGTACCATCACCAGGAAGACAAAGGCAATGATGATGTATTGTACATAATGTATGGAAGCATGCAATTCTATTATGAACGTGTGCTAAGCTGGGGGAAATTACATACCATTGTCTATTCTAGAATATTAGTTTAGTCTGACATGTCTGACATAGCATCTTATATGTTGCTATTGTTTGTGGTATCGTAACAGGAGGTCAACTTTGGCAAAGTTACATGCCACTTTCTCAAGTTAGCTCATTGGTGACTGACAGATGATGTCACACGGGGAATGAGATCTGGAGGTTTTTGGGGTGGAGCTTAGCAAGTTTGAAAAAAAAATATTTAAAAAAATATTTAAAAATCTATGAAACAAATTCAGAAGTTTACATATCAAAATATGAGATGTATACAGGACTGCACACCAACAGGAATACACTTGTATTTCGATGTCATGGGCCCTTTAAACATAAAAGCGACTCGTGGGTGACACACCCAACGCGTTCACATAATTATGTCCACACGGAACCCAATTCGGACTTGGGTTCCGTGTGCAATGTTTTGTTATTCTCCATTTCTCTCATACTCATTATCCGTCGGCCCATAGGAAATCAAATAAAGTTGTTGTTTGTTTGTTTTTATTGGGATTTTTTACAGCTTAAAAATACAGTGTGAGCAAGAAAAAAATTAATTGTTATAAGATTGATTTTGTTGAGATAGATTATATGAACGTGTTATTATCAGGGCATGCATGGCACAATACTCTACCATGCATCGACTTGATGTGTAGAGCATTGTGCATGCCCCGATTCTTGTGATACCATAGTCACTGGATTATCCACGGTTGGCTGCAGCCTGCATAGAGGTCGAATAAGGTCACATGAACAAAACTCACTATTTTCGCCTATCCCGAGATGATCAATAGGGGATTAAGCAACAAAAAAGAAAAGCTACAGTGTTGATTAAGTTATAATTTAGCAATCAATATTAAAAGGTTAAATTTAATTCATGGATTATTCTATGTGGACCACGTCTTGCATCATCTCGAATATGGTATGAGCAGATCGAAACATCACAAACGGAAGTGATTAAAATCAGCGATTTTTGTGACTATTTTTTTTTGTCGTCTTCTTCCAAATTGGGGTTATTAAAATCGCGCCAACTTTGCTTCATTCTGTGATTATCAGATACAGAATCAGATTCTGCATCTATTTAGTTATAGAATTAAAGATACTATGTCCCTTTTGCAGCCAACATCAAATTATGTAGAACTTTGCAGGAATAATGAATATGTCACGTATGTCCTATATCTGTGAAATTTAAACGTCCTAGTATTCAAATTATGCAAGGAAATCCGTTTACTTTCTAGACTTCACTGTCAGACACTATTAAGTGACTGACTGACTTCATTTTTTCTTTGGTAATAACATACATAAAATGAGCTGTTTAGGGCACATGAGCATTTTTCTACATCAATAGCACACTTCTTGTAATGCTTAATGGCCAAAATAAGAGTCTGAAAATCAGTCTGTTTACTTAAAGGATTTCAACCCCTAAAGTCGATTCGACAACTAACGGTCTTTATTATCCCACAAAAAAGACATTTTCAAGACTTTCGTTTTGAGGGAAGTTCTAAGTTAGTATCATCGTTCACTAATGCCGGTGGAATATAACCTTTTTATTGTTTTGGTCCGAAACGGGACATATAGTACCGTTACTGTATGTATAATAATAAAGTAAATTTGCATACACGGACGAAAAAGTTGAGACTATACCTGAAAGCATACAGCTTGTGATGGTGTCACGATACATATATAACTACATATGTAATACACACATATATATATATATATATATATATATACATATATATATATATATATGCATTACGTAATATTTATGGACAACATATTAAAATATCGTTCCTTTTTTTTCTTACCAACAAAAAAAGAGAAGAAAAAAGAGCAAACACAATAAAATAAAGGGAAAAGGTCTATAAAATTTGCCATGAATTATATCGTAATAAATTTTATGGCTCTAAAGTGGATCTTAAACCTAATACATGCCTACATCTTCCAAACGAATTCATCGTCTGTTCATAAACCCACAGTATTGAAACTTGTAAATCGTATTTAAATATACACAATGTTAATGTGTTATCAATGCAATGTTATGCAATGTACTTTTTACTCTGTAAATTGAACAATTTCAGCTTTAAACTGCATGTCCGATGAATTTTATCTAAATTTGACCAATACAATACAATACACAAGTACAGGAAGCTAGGAGCTAGGTAATTCCTTCCGCATGTATCAATAACATCCGAATTATATATCATCAAGCAATAAATGGGTTAATACACGCATGCATGTCAATAATTCATCTTGTATGTCTGTACGAACTTATGTGCATAGTTCTTGAGTTAAAAATGCATGAGACTATAAACATATTTATGGGATTTTGATTTTGATTTTGATCATCTATTTCACTTCTGCAGACATTTGGCAAAACGTCTTGTATTTTATTAAACTTTGTTGATGTAATTGATATTCTCTCCGTAGAGGAAGCTACATGTATAACAGAAAATGAGATACAGTCAAAACTGCTTTAGTGACCGCCTGTCTACAAAGACCACCTGTCTATAAAGACCACCTGTCTACAAAGGCCACATTTGTTGTTTCCCTATAGTTTAAAAATGGTTCTCATTGAATCATGTACTAAAGGAACCTGTCTACACAGGTTGTATAGACAGGTTTGACAGTATTATAATTTTAAAAAGATAGGGTACAGGTATTTCACTAATTGCCAATATACTTACCCATCATACTAGTTTGACTCTCGGAGTTCCCGTGGAAGGAGACCAAAACCAATAGTATGATCCATACCTTCATGTTAGCCATGGCGAAGCAAACTATTTAAAGACAAATCCCATGCACATCAGAACGTAGATATTGAAAACGAAAACACGGTATGCATCGATCACAATGAACGCAAGATCTGTACTGAATCACTGATAGTAAAAGCCCATCATAATATATCACGGGATCCCTTTATGAAGGTTTGTTTGCGCATATAGGAGTGTTTTATTTGCAGATCAACGTCAGCACAAGGTCCAAGACTATACCCAGCTACATGTACCGTGTTTGGATAGACAGGAGATAAACCCACTCGAAGAGAGTTTTTTTTTTGTTATGGTGAGGGCAAAGGGCACACCGTATACGCCCCCTTGGTCTCTACAACTGCACAATTTGTATAAAACTTTCAGGCCAAACTCTAAGAATCTGAAGCAAGTAAATTTCCATGGGGATACCGCATAGTTCAATAAAAGAAGGCCTATGTTTTTAACGAGCTTGCCAAATGCATATTACATGATACCATGGGTGTCGATCCGTAACTGATACCTATTCATCAGGGGGGGATGATCTATTAGGTATTACGTAAGGATCGGCACCCATGCATGATACTTTATATTTAATCAGTACCCTAACCCTAAGCCTATGATGGCCAAACTACTAAATATAACACTAACTCTAACCTTAAACTGAAATCCAAATACAAGACTATGCTAATTGTATACATATTTAGTGCGTTACCAAAACTGGAATGATTATCGGTGGTTTAAAGCGCCATAAATTATAATAAGGCCTACAAAAGATGTTGTACTGCCCTTTAGAAAATATGTATTGCATTCAAAACTGAGAAATATCAGCCCAAAGAGGGAGTTAAAAAAAAAAAAGATTTCCGACCGACCAACCCATGTTTTAGCAACTAAAGGGGCAATACAACATGTTTTTTTTTTTTTTTTTTTTTTTTTGGGGGGGGGGGGGGGGGAGGGGTGGGGGCCTAAATCCTACGAAGTGGCGTATCTAGGGGGAGGGGGGGGGGGGGTAGCCTACAGATCGAGTAGGAATAAATGTGCACCCTTGGCAATTCTTCTTAGATACGCCTCTAGATCTATAGTCATATTGTGAAATGTCCCAAAGATGTAATCCCCACGTGTATTAAATCAGCATATTCATGAATTAAGCAGCTACTATTTATCAAGCATTCATCAATGAATGTTTTATTATCATTGAGGCCATGGTTCAAAGGGGGTGTGGGCTACAACCAATAAGGACAATGTCGATCCACCCAAAACAGACAACTCAAAACAACACACATCCACACACACACACACACACACCCACACCCACGCTCACATACACACGTGCATGCAAGATGAATTTGCCTTTACTCTGTCATCAGTTTATTCTAAAGGAAATGATGCAGATCGAGTATAGTTTGTTTTTTTGTTTTGATGTCCGCATGCTTTTAAATAGGCATGTTTTTATACCAGCTCTAGCTTACAGAAGACATCTGGGAAAAGGAATATGATGGATGCCATCACTTCTGGGGACGTTTCACAAAATTTGTCATCAGTGACAAATGACAGTTTTTGTTACAAGCTACTGAAATCCTTGCATCTGATTGGTTATAAGCAGATTTGTCACTGGTTTTTGTCATTTGTCATTGAAAAAAGGCTTTGTGAAACGGGTCCCTGGACTGAGTGACTTCTGTTGAAGTAAAGCCAACTCAAGTACAATTAATCACTATCTGTATTTTCTTTTCTCCATATTCTATACTTCTCCCTCATTCTGTATTCCGCTCATCAAATATCCCCAACATACTATTTCCTTTTCTTTGCCCTCTCACCTTTTCATTAAAGGTGAAATTCAAAGAAGATCACAAATATTTCAACTTATGTATCACTAGAAACTGGTAAGCTAACATATGGCCATCGTACAAGTTTTAGGTCAACTATACATATCGGGTGATTTATAAAAATACAAAGACAACCACCTCCATAGCAGCTGGGATATACGAGAGATTCGCCGGAAAAATAACGATGTTTGAATGACGTCACTATATGGACCAACACTACCCAAGCAGACGACATCCCATAGAGAATGAACATAATTGCAAAGCTATTATTTCTCAAATTATAATGAGTTTAGTGTATATAAATGTAATGGCATGTCAAACCATTCAAAAGTGGATATGACCCGATTCTGATAACTAAAATATTTTGCTTTTAAATACACAGGATAGGGGTTAATTAACAATCAAAGAAACCAGACTTTCAAATTGAAAACCACCCGGAACGATATTAAAGACGGCATTTGTTCCCTCTTGAAACGCCGAACATACCCGGTGTGTGCAGCTAAATATACAATGGCGTCTTATTTTGTTTACAAGCGACAGATTCCTTTATTTTTTGTATCGCTGCATTTTTCATCAAAATAAAACCATGCGCGGGGTTTAGAGTGAGGCAATAGATTATAAATTTAGCCTGACGGTAGTGAAGTAAGAGAACTCGAGAGAAGATGAAAACACAGGCACTGAAAATGTGTGAGATGTCATGCGACATCGTCTGCTTGTGCAAGTCCTGTCCATACTGTGATCTCACACATCTCAGCAGCGTTCGGAGAGCTCTTCAGGTGCTATGCCGGGGCTGTAATTAAGCGTTTTGTAATTTATAATAACCATTACTTCGAATGTTTCCAAGCATTGAATTTTGATAACCTTGTCGAATTAAAGTTTCAACTTTGCAGTAATGATAGTAAAGTTAGTTTTTAAAATCAATGAATATCTACTTTAATGCCATTATGCATTAAAAAATAAAAAAATTGATAGCAGTGATCGAGCGTATCAAGACAATAACCCCCGGGAAAACTACCCCAATGTCTAAAAACCTAGGATAGTTTTCACTTTGTGAATACCCTATATATGTGTCCTCTTTTTTCAATAGTGCCATTTTTGATACCCTCCTCCCTCCCCCACTTTGAAAGATTCTCCACCGCCCTTGAACTCATCACTGTAACTTATGTTTTGATCTCGTAAATCACTATACCATTTCTACTCTCAACTCAATAGCACCACATTCAACTTCATTAATTTTTTTATCTCAACTCGATACTAACTCCACTTATTTTTCCCTTCGTCATCTCCAATTCCAGTTATTCATTTTTCTTTTAAATGTACATAAAAATTCCAAGAAAAAGACAGAACAACCTATACAATATCAATATTTTTTAATCAATTGAAATTGCACTACCGGTATATCGTATTCACACACAAGCAGGATATTTAGATAAACTGAATTTGACAAATAAAGCATGTTTTTTGCATGTAGTATATAACATAGCATTCAAATCAATAAATATAATTTTATTGCAATTATCATAACTTCATTTTATTTGATGATCTCACCAATAATATTTGAGTTTCAGGTATATTTATTTCTTGGTATACTAGTGAATGTGTGTTCTATGCATAAATAAGCATCAAATATCATAAAAATCAAGAAAAAAGGAATATGTTAGAGTAATTAACACTGCAATTGCTTTTTTTTATTTTTTTTGCATAAATTAGCATATTCAAAGGTGAAATCCATCCTAATATAAAGTTGGTTTTAATAAAAGCAGAAAAAATTAGAGAAATGAATTAGTGAAAACTAATGAAAACCAAAAGTCCTATCAAAACCCTATAGGAAATTTATGAAATTTAAAAGTTGTCATCTGTGAAATACAAATTGGCAGCAATGTAACATATCTTGCTAGCTCCTCTCCAATTTGCTCTGTACAAAAGATATCATAAACTTTCCTTTTCTTATTGATTACCGAATAGATTTTTTTCATACAGGCATCGCATTAGAAAACATAATTGCAAAAGTTATATTAAGGGTGAATGTATGATTGAAAATTTTATTAAAGATAAAGGTGAGTTCTGGTCATGCGATTGCATCGTAAAAGAAAAGGTGTGGAATCGATCAGAAAAAGTTGATCATGTAGCATGTAAGGATTGGTCTGTACTGCAAAGTTCTGGATTCATCAAAATCATAATAAATTTGGCCCAGTCTTGGTAAAGTAACAAGCACTATACACAGAAAGCTGCATATGGGACTACACAAATGGTGTCGGGCTACTAACCTTGATTTCCTTATTTTGTTATGCTCATTACTCAGCCAATATACATTTTCTACCAAAATTATTTGGCAAATGACATATATTTGTAATCTTGAACATTCAGTGTAAGTTTCGTTTGATTCTGTGAGAATTAATTTTCCTTTTTTTTTTAACCAGAACTCACCTTTATCTTTAAGGGAAAATATTAATTCATGAAGTTTTTTAAAACTAGGCAAACGAGAGAGGAGCTCAAAAGATAAGTCACAGAGTTACCAATATGTTTTTGATTGATCCCACTTTCAAAAGTTCAAAACTTTCACACTGTACTTTTAATCGGTTTTTGCTTAAACTTTCACTGACTTGTTTCCCTCATTTTTCTGCTTCAAAACCAACTTAATATCAGGGTTGAACTTGCCCTCTAAAGTGGGTGCTATTCACAGATTCCGCAGCACCCACCCTTAAATTAAAGCTTTTGATAGATATGACTCGTAAGAAATTGCGCTTTAGTAAATCTTGTCCCTCTAATTTTTTTCAACAGACTTGACGTATCATGAAAGATGGTCCTATGAAATAAACCAAATAACTAAATGCAGGCAGTCAAAATACTGTCATCGCAATTGTTTTGTTTTTTGCACTAAATCTGTTTAATTTCAACTCGTCATAATACAGTAAAATTTCCTGTGTTTCATTTGGGTTGGCAAGTAAGAATTATAAATAAATGTATAATTATATCAGAATATTCTTCATACTAAATATTTCATGGTTTTGCAATAGCAGATAATTTGATAGTTTCTTATTAGGAAAAATGTTTTTAGAAAGTGCATTCTGTTGTGTTTGTTTAGCCCGCTTCAAACATAGTTCAAAGTAAGCCGTTTGTTGTAAATCCATTTGTTTTCAAAACGAAAGCTTTAACACATCTAAGAGTTACCTACATATATATAAGACCCCCCCCCTTCCCCTCCCATCAAGGAAACCTCACTAATCCAATTCATCCTAAATGCGCCATTTTACAATTTTGCCATAAAAAGTTTAAAATGTTCCAAAGATGGGCATGTATAAAACAAATTATTTAACAACCTTGGTAGTAGGCTTTCGAGAAATGATATTATAACGAAATATAAGTCGTAATCTTACAGTACCTTCAAGATTTTTTTTAATGAACTTTAGAATCATTAGAAATTGTAAAATCAGCAGACTAATCGTATCATATTGTCTGTTCAGAGCCAGCAAGGGGTTAAAGATAAAGATCAGTTCTGGTCATGCATTGTGAAAGAAAAGGTGTGGTATCGATCAGAAAAGGTTGATCATGTAGCATGTAAGTATTGGTGTGTACTGCAAGGTTCTGGAGTCATCAAAATCCATGAGCACCGAAAGGTGGACCTGTGAGCTATACAAGTAGCCACTATTATTATTATTATTATCATAATAAATTTGGCCCAGTCTTGGTAAAGTAGCAAGCACTGTACACAGAAAGATGCATATGGGACTACACAAATGGTGTCGGGGCTACTAACCTTGATTTCCTTATCTTTCTATGCTCTTTAATCAGCCATTACACATATTCTACCAAAATTGTTTGGCAAATGACATTTATTTGTAATCTTGAACATTCAGTGTAAGTTTTGTTTGATTCTGTGAGAATTTTTTTTCTTTTTTTTAAACCCAAACTCAAGTTTATCTTTAATTCTTACCCTGTAACATTGAATTATCTCACTTCTAACTTTCAGCATGTGAAACATTGGCTGAGATTGGGAAACGATACAAGGGTAGGCACAGTAAAGGAATGACCCACAGTAATATTAGCAATGCAACAGATGTTTCATATTATATACCTCATACATAGATTGTCATTCACTGATTGGTCAAAACTATATCACATGACAAGGAGCATTTTGATCTATCATTGCGTCAGAGGGTTTGATAGTACTATCAAACCCTGTGATAGAACTCCTAACCCCTCCGCGACTTTTGCACACACACAGCGTACAAGATATCAAATGCACGCTCGAGCCATGCAATTTATGCTGGGCCGCAGTAACTGCATTACCTTAATGCAGTACCTGTAAACATGTACAGTATAGATTGGATTTCCGTATATTGGATTTCTTTTAGCATTGGATATTTGAAACTGTTTTGAGCTTCAAAATACTGTAAATATATTACTGTCATGAGCATATAGACTCTTGATATTGGGTTTATTTTCTAGACCTATTCATGCATCAATGAAAAGGATGAGGTATATACATGTAAAACAAATATGGACTGCTCTGTAGTCAAATGTTCGAGGAAATTATCCCCCCCCCCTCGGTTGTGTTCATATCGGCCCTTCTATCACCCCTCGGCTTCGCCTCGGGGGTGATAGAAGGGCCGGTATGAACACCACCTTGGGAGTGATAATTCCCACCATCATCCTCATGAGCAGTCAATATTTGTATATTATATTCAGTGGTGCTTATCAATACTAATACAAAGAAATGCTATAAAGTAAGATTCCTATCTTCTTCTAAAGTTGTTTCTCTTTGGTCCTTGTCTCTTCTTCTTCTTCTCTGCTTTTGCCTTTTGATAAACTGCATGGAAAATAATGAAAAACACAGAGATGGCGGAGAGAGAATAGAGAGAGTGAATGACAGGGAGGGGGAGAGAGAGAGAGAGAGTGAATTAGAGAGAGAAAGAGAGAATAGAGAGAGTGAATTAGAGAGAGAGAGAGAGAGAGAGAGAGAGAGATATATAAAATGAGTTACAGGCGATGTATTGTGTCATTAATTTGTTTGCAAATGGTCAACCTCATAAAGTTTACATGTACAGTGTTAAAGCCCCACTGTACTACGTGTAGCTACTTGCTCCCTCTATATAGAAAACAATGCCTAAGCGATGCCTGTTGGTCCCCCATGATCCTCTTTTTCTTATGTTAATTGAGAGCTGAGTTGATGAGATAGCCACCTGTCAGTGACCACGCTAATCCCTCTAATCCCTCCTGGCCAAAGTAGTGCAGAGGGGCTTTAATAAAAGTTTCTTCAATATCCCTCCAAGTCCAACTTTATCCAGTTAATTCATTATTCAGACCTGCCAACCTCTGGAGTTCAAAAACTGTATTCTTTAGTCCCAAAAGTTGTATTTTACTGACAAAAGTTGTATTCTTGAAAATAAACACGGATTGTTACGCGGATCAATGCCTCTTACAGTTTTCACCTACAGGAAGAATTTTTTTTATTGATCATTGGTTGAATATGCATGATTTCGTCATGACTGGTGTGTTCGATAAACCAATGAACATCCCCAAATTGCCGATGTGAGATGCTTGTAAGATACTTTACAGGACAGAATGGACATTTTGCCATTGAAAATGGCGGACGCACCCACAAAATATCAATTTAAAAAATTAAAAAAAAAAAAAAAAAAAAAAAAAAAAAAAAAAAAATCGCTTTTTTTTTTTTTTTTTTTTTGAAAATCGTATTTTATTAAAGAAAATCGTACTGTCGTATTTGCTTCTAAAAATCGTACTAAATACGACTAAATCGTACTGGTTGGCAGGTCTGATTATTACCCTTTTCTACTCTATATTGGACAACTTTCACTTCCATTTAACTTTCCCAATTATATATCCAAACCAGGCTTACGTTACTTCCCTATGATGCTGCATATTATTATATTGTTACCACAATAGCTTTTCATGATACAGTGATTTAAGTACAAGACTAACCAACTTGTAACTATTACTGATAGACCTAGTACATCTATGTGACATTTGACCTTTGACCTAATAACTCTAAATATTAGTACCAGGTTTGAAGTTCATATTTCCAATGGTCTTTGAAATATTTAAATGGGGCTAAACAGGTGGGGGAGGGGAAATGGTTTGTTTAAAGAGAAGGTTGAGTTCTGGGAAGAGGTGAAAAATAATTTGTGAGCGTTATTATCATTATATTATGCAAGTGTGGAAGAACATCAGATAAAAAATGTTCCCTGAGAAGCATGGCTCTTCAAATGCCTCAATATTCCAAATATGGCATGTAACATCATAAACATTGGAACAGCATAAACATCGGGACATCATTTTATGCCACATGTTCGTGTAATCCCATATACATGTACATCTTTCTGTGTAGTGCTTGTAACTTTACCAAAACTGGGCAATTTTTTTTATCATTTTGATGATTCCAGAATCTTGCAGTACACACCAATACATTTATGCCAGATGATCAACCTTTTCTGATCCATTCCACAACTTTTCTTTCACAATGCAATCGCATGACCAGAACTCAACTTTATCTTTAAACGTGTTTGTAGGAAAATAAAACGCTAACTCACAGCACCAATAGCAAACTGGGGACAGTATCAATACTGATGAAGTACTCTAGGGATTAATTAAGACCATATAATCACTACAATGGCAATCCTGGAGCAACTGTGTCAAATAGACAGAGCTAAAGGGTATTGAATGGTACTGAAATCATTGAAATACAAGACACAATTACTTTATCTTTGAGTCTTACAATACATTGAGTGGTACAGTCAAACCTGCTTTAGTGACCACCTGTCTACAAAGACCACCTGTCTTCAAAGGCCACATTTGTTGTTTCCCTTGAAAATGGTTTCTCATTGAATCATGTACTAAAGGAACCTGTCTACAAAGGTCACTTTTTGTGTTTCCCTTGGGTGGTCGCTATAGACAGGTTTGAATGTATCATGAACATGGAAGGAGGAAAGCAAGGACAAAATATGCATCAAAACAAAAACTTACTGCTTTCGTGTTTTCCAGAGTAGTGTAGCAGTAATCTTCTTGTAATGAATCCAGAAAGGCTTGGTGTTGTCTCATTGTGTTGGTGACTGCTAGCTGTGTCTGTCGAACTTGCTCTACTAGGTTTGTATGCAACACCAGCGAAGTTGAGTCAAAAGAACTCAGCGCTGAAAAACAAAAACATGACGTGAAAACAATCTTGTTTAAAGATACCATGTCCCTTTTGCATCTAACATCTAATTTCTATAGAACTTTGCAGGAATTATGAATATGTCATGTATGTCCTATCTGTCAAATTTAAACGTTAGCATTGTCCTAATATTTAAATTATGCAAGGAAACCCGTTTACTTACTAGACTTTGAGTCACTCCTGGATTAAGATTAGCAACATTATTACATATTGCACATACAGTGTATATGCTAATTAGGCTAATTATACTACATCTACATGGAATATCTTCTCATGAATTAATGTGTAGTCTTTCAAAAGGTGATTTACAATGTTGCATTGCACCATTTTTAGGCTTTATACTTAGGTAAACAATGACAATGAAGTCCATATATCGTACATATATGCTAATTAGCTCATTATGCTATTTAAGACAATTGCATTACTTAAAAATAAATACTGGTGCCATAAATGAATTCCTTGTCATGGAAATCCTTGAAAAGTCACATTATCCATGTTTTCAGGCTTCCTGGATTAAGATTAGCAACATTATTACATACTGCACATATATGCTAATTAGATGATTATGCTAATTTGGCCAATTATACTACATCTACATGGAATATCTTCTCATGAATTAATGATTAGACATTCAAAAGTGTTTTACAATGTTGCATTGCACCATTTTTAGGCTTTATAGATAAACAATGACAATGAAGTCCATACATTGTACATATGATAATTATGCTATTTAAGACAATTGCATTACTTGGATTCAAAAACTGGTGTCATAAATGAATTTCTCGTCGTAGAAAACCCTTAAAAAGTTGTATTATCCATGTTTTCAGGCTTCCTGGATTGAGATCAGCAACATTATTACATATTGCACATATGCTAATTAGATGATTATGCTAATATGGCTATTAAAAATGTTGCCCAAGGTTGCCAAACTGGCAACCAAGCTGAATTTACTTCAATACCCATCTAGAACACAAATCAACAAAAAAACCTTGTACTTATCAACTTTTCCAGGTCATGTACATGGTATAAGGTAACGTCTACTGGACTAAAAGCATATTATATTTTCAATAAGTATGACCACACCATCTTTGATAAAAATTAATTCAATAGTTAAAGGAGTGAAAGGCTATTGTATATTGATATAATTAATTTGTACATGAGGGTCTCCTATAATGCCAAATGCATGTTAATACGAGAACAAAGTGCAATTTGCTACATGGTTCTTTTAATTTTAGAAAAAGTTTTAAAAAAAAGATACAGATAAAATAACTTACTCTGCAAAACCATTGGGTCCACATAATGAGACACTGAGTCATTAATGTTTGCACTTAGAAGCTTGAAGTATCCGGGTGTCTGGAAGTCATAATCTATATTCAAGAAGATGAAGAATGAAAAAGTATAACAAACAAGGGAAACGCTCTCGGCGGTCTCGCCTGCATAACGCAATTCAATATGATAAACCAGAACGTCAATGACGTACATTGTAGTGCTCATCCGCATCTCGCAACAACAAATATCGTGGTACACTTTTGAACTGGTCAAAAAATAAAAATGTGATGCCCTGGAAGGGACATAATTTCATTTCATTTGCATAAAGTACCATAAATAATCAATGGAGCAAAATCTCAAAATTCTGTGTAGAAGTTTAGTGTTCCAAATTTAGCTCTACCAGATAAGGCAAACCAAATCAAAATCGGTCAAGAAATGAGGGAGAAGAAGCAATTTTTGTTATATTTGGAATAAATTTGCATAAATTACCATAATTAATTAATGGAGAACAATTTCAAAATTCTGTGTAGACCTTTAGTGTACCAAAGTTAGCTCTACGATATAAAGCAAACCAAATCAAAATCGGTCGAAATATGAAGGAGAAGAAGCATTTTTTGTGATTTTTAAATTATTTTTGGAATAAATTTGCATTATTATCATAATTAATCAATGGGAGTAAAATCTCAAAATTCTGTGTAGAAGTTTAGTGTTCCAAATTTAGCTCTACCAGATAAGGCAAACCAAATCAAAATCGGTCAAGAAATGAGGGAGAAGAAGCAATTTTTGTTATTTTTGGAAAAAATTTGCATAAATTACCATTATTAATTAATGGAGAACAATTTCAAAATTCAGTGTAGAAGTTTAGTATACCAAAGTTAGCTCTACCAGATAAAGCAAACCAAATCAAAATCGGTCGAGAAATGAAGGAGAAGAAGCATTTTTTGTGATTTCAAATAAATTTGCATAAATTAGCATAGATAATGAATTTCACGATTCTGTGTACAAGTTTTAAATCCCCCTCCTAGCCCTATCATATGAAACAATCAGAATCAAAATCGGTTGAAAAATAAGGAAGCATTTTGAAAATCTTGATGATGATGCCACAACATAGTCCAAGTCTGTTGACCTGAAATGACCTTTGACCTTGACTTTGTGATCTGAAATTCTACTCACATGATTGGGGATACTTGATTACCCTATAGTCCAAGTTTCATTGACTCAGAACTTATACTTTAAAAATTATATCAAAAATTCAAAAACTTAACCTTAGGTTAAGTTTTCGATGATGATGCTACAACATAGTCCAAGTCTGTTGACCTGAAATGACCTTTGACCTTGACTTTGTGATCTGAAATTCTACTCACATGATTGGGGATACTTGATTACCCTATAATCCAAGTTTCATTGACTAAGAACCTATACTTTAAAAATTATATCAAAAATTCAAAAACTTAACCTTAGGTTAAGTTTTTGATGTTGACGCCGTCGCCGTCGCCGCCGTCGCCGCCGTCACCGGAAAAGCGGCGCCTATGTCTCGCTTTTTGCTACGCAGGCGAGACAAAAAATAGGGAAATGTATGAGAATAAAATAACCAAGAGAATCATGAGGGGAAAAGGGACAAGAACGAGGGAGTGAAAAAGTAGAACAAATAATAATAATAATAATAGTGGGTTCTTGTATATGAAGAGGATAGAAAAAGGAAGAGCAATGAAGAAGTTGAATGAATGAGGAAGAGAAGAGAGATAGAAGAAAACAAAACCCACAACATATAAGTTGTAGAGACAAAGAAAATTTAACCCATTGCCCGAATGGATAAAATTTCATATCAAAATAGCAAACATTATCAAGACTCCAGGCCAAGTTAACCTGGGCTTAAAGATAAAGGCCAGTTATGGTCATGCGATCGCATTGACTGTGAAAGAAACGTTGTGGAATCGATCAGAAAAGGTTGATCATCTAGCAAAAAAGTATTGGTGTGTACTGCAAGGTTCTGGAATCATCAAAATTATAAGAAATTTGGCCCAGTCTTGGTAAAGTTACAAGCACTGTACACAGAAAGATGTATATGGGACTACGCACACGTGAACGACACGTGCGTTTTATCTATCATGTCCAAATAGATATAATAATTTACCAATTATATCAATTAGTAGGCGGTTTCTCGGCAAAAGATGTATGATCACGTATTAGTCAAAACATATTCTTTCACATGATTGGTAATAAGAGCTTCCATTTCATTTTTTGAAAGGGGGGCGTTTCCAAAACTGGTCTTTACCTTTAATATCAAACCATTTAAGGTGAAGACATGGTTTATAATTACAAGAATATTGACAGATCAAGTATTGAGAGACAAAATGTATGCAGTTCCAGATGCGGCAATGCAAAATGTGTTGCTTTTCTTAATCCTCCTAGTTTACAGGCAGCTACAAAGGTACATGACAAAATATTTCACTCTTTCATAATTCTACCAAGTTATGTAATACATTGCTTAATATTCTGAATCCTGCCTAGCTGATAAAATACATTTCATTCACTATAGTATTATTCCTAATTCTACAAGTTATATGATAAATGATTTTCTATTGCAATTCTGCCTATGGTGATGAGAGCTACATGTACATGTATGTATACCTTTGAGCCAATGATGGTTGATAGAATGCAAGGACCCCGAAGTTTGAACAGCTGCATCTTGTCCTATACGTTTTGAAATTCTTGGTTGACTACTTCTAGAACTGCTTTCACTATGGGAAGTAGAGAAATCGCTCGCAATAGTCTGGTCATCTGATACAGTCGCATCATCAGAATGCGATAAGGTGTCAAAATCATGCGAGTAGGAAACAGATCTAGATGGTGTGTTGGTATTGCTGCTGGTATTTGAGACCTTGGATCTAGTGTTGTTGCTAGTAGAAATAGAAGAATTTGAGTTTGATTCTGAGAGGTAGCTTCTTGACTCGCTGTACGATGCAACCGAAGAGTAGGAATCTGCACTAGTCCTGCTACTCTCTGGAGTAGTATGTATCGAAGCGATGGAGTCCGCAACCATTGATGGACTCATTGTTCTTATACTCTCAATGTCTTTGTGATGAGATATGTCATCATCATGATGAGAAGAAGAAGAGTCTGGAGTATGTGAGGTGCTTTGTGGTAGCAAGTCATCGATGGTCTGTAGACCAAAAATGTCTTTGTGATGAGATATGTCATGATGAGCAGAAGAAGAATCCGGAGTTATATGTGAGGTACTTGGTGGTAGCAAGTCATCGATGGTCTGTAGACCAAAAAATGTCAGCCCTACATCCTCTCCTATGGATGACTGAACACTAGATTCATCCACGGATATATGTTCCATATTTTCTGCGAGATAACCTGTGGAAAGTAAGATATAGTCAAATCAGGAATACAGGAAAAACATGACAATGTGTTAGGATTTGATGATCAATGTTCTATTTCCTCAATTTCTTGTTAATATTAAAATCACAAATTATTTTATGATGAAAGCCTGGGATCTTTAATAGTCATGTCTTCAATTGGCAAATTTCAGCCAATATTTCCATGTACATGTAGTTCGAAAATTTGTGACCTAATACAAATGATGGATTTAAAGCACGAATCACCTTTTTTTCATCATTTATTGTGTTTTATACATGCATATAGTCAAACATGCTTTAGTGACCATCTGTCTACAAAAAACACATTTTTTGTCTCCCTTGAAAAGGGTTTCTCATTGAAACATGTACTAAAGGAACCTGTCTACAAAGACCACTTTTTATGTTTCCCTTGGGCGGTCGCTATAGACAGGTGTGACCGTATACGAGAGTAGTTTAAACAAATTTGACAGACATGTGTGTTAAATATATTTTTTTTAATTACCTCAAAAGGGTAAATTTTTTCCTAATTCTGTGCAATTTTGTGCTACTACAGTGTATATCATTTATTTTGTTGTAAATTCAAGACCTTTTTGTTGGCCAACCAATTCTGTGCAAATACATTTACATGTAATTCAACTTTTCTTTGGTACTTATTCATGCTAATCCCATTTAGACACAGTAAACGATGTCATACATGGTTGGAAATTAAGTCAGGAGCACTGAATTTTATGTGAATATGCATCGACTAGTCTACGAACAAGTCTTTTATTTTTCTTTGTCCAATTTCAGTATTTAAATCTACCAATTAGGTATGAATGGGTGACCAAAGTTCGCGGACATTTTAGAACATATTACAAAATGTGATATTCGAACTACGATTTCTCATATTCTACACAAATTTATTGATTTCAATTATTACCAAAGGGACGGCGAAGTTTTTAACTACAGATTAGTTCAACTAGAAAATGTTATCGTCGAAGGATTTCGGAGATATCGCGATCTAAAAATTCGATGTCCGATCGTTCGTGCGCGCTGCATCTAAAAAAGTCATAAAAACAACGAGACCTAACTTCACGCACGGGGGTTTACAGTTTTGATTTATCAAAAAGTGTGATCCATAAAAAATAAGGTAATATCATAATTTGCAAGGCAAGATATCATACAATCAGTTAGTACCACTGTTTACTTACAATTTTGAGGAAATCTGCTCTCAAATTGAAGATTTTCAGACCCTTATCGGTAAGTTGATCATTTTTCGGAACGGACGCAAAATATTGCAAAATTTGCCGATCTTTTGTCAATATTTTCACAATTTCGTACCCAATTCCAAAGAAAATTTCCCTTCAGGGTAATTTTATGTTCCTCTTTCAATTGGTGATATCAGATTTTCGTAATCTTACTGATTTTTTGAGACAGCGAACTTTGGTCACACCACCATACACATAAAGTGTTATTAAGAAGTAATAACATTTATGAGCTGATTTTAAATGCAGGGTACTAGCACAGAACCTTTGAATACAGAACAAAAATGTCCTGGATACAAGAGTAGCAGCAGTAACATACCCGTCTCCGAGAGCCTTCGAGGGGATACTCTATTCTCTGATACTTGATCTGAAACTGTATCGGCTTGCTGCACATCCTGTCAAGGTGCAAAGAAATGACAAAACATTACAACAAATTTGTCATATTGTTTATCTACATGAACATGATCAAAGTTTGGTAATAGAATGGATTATAATTACATCTACCCTCTTTGAGTGACAACAAGCCAACAATGCCTTAGCACATAAAAATTGTGAGTTTTCACAAGAGTAACAGCGAAAGAAAGTAAAAAAAGAAAGAAAGAAAGAAAGTAAGAGAAGAGATAGAAAAGGGAAGGGAAAGGGGGCAGGGCAGAAATAATGAGTTGGTCATTCTATAAGTCAGAACTATGAATGCATTGGCCACGAAGAGTCTATACACGCTAAGAATATCAAACATTAAAGTCCAGTTCTGAGCTGAAAAGAGAAAATAGAAATATTGGCAAGCAATATTCTATTAATAAACAAGACAAATGCCACTGCGTCTCCTATATGCCTCCGCACTAAATTCAGTATAGGAAATGGATAGATTTATTTGTGACATATCACTATGAAAACAAATTACCCCTACCTTCACAAAAGAAGAGTATTCCGCGGTGTCTCCTATCAAATAGTCAATACTCTCTTCATCTGTATCAAGCTCTGCCATTATTTTGTTGTACACATTCCGTCTGCTGCTGTTCTGTTGTGTACTTCTAACAGGAGTAGATGTCAAAGGCATTGTGGCACTTTCTGATTTTGCTTTGGTTGATAGCTCTGCCTTCGTCTTAGACTCTGTCGCATTAGATTTAGAAGCCATGCGAGGGTAACTTTCTAGTGGGGTTGCAAAGGAAGAAGGATTCTCTTGCTTCGATTCCCCATCGACTACTGGCTCAACTTTACCCGATGGCTTTTTCATGAATCGGTACTTGTCTCTATTCTCGGGCACAGGAGGGCTAGAAGTATTCACAGTGACATCATCAAGTTCTTGGTACTGGTCGGACCTATCTTCAGATGAATCACTGTCTACTGTTATCTTCCTGGAAGCTAGCTTTGCATTATATTTTGAGGCTCGCTGAAGGGCACTAGATGTGAAGCTCGTAGATGTCTTTCCTGACATCGGTCTTGCTGACTGTTGAATACTCTGCGCACTTCGGGAAGAGCCAGGTAGTACTGCACTTGCAGTGCTGCATTTAAGAAAAACAGAAAATTAAATCAATTTAGTTGGACTAATTTTGATTCACTTTAAGTCAGTATACGGATTAGTCAGATGGCTAAGCGTCAAATTTATCGATTACCGTTACTTGCCGGATAAAAGCACCATTTTTGGTACAGGGCTTACTTTAGGACCTACTGAATGATATTAGGGTAGGAGCCCCCAGCAAGAATATCATATAAGGGTGAAGGGCGGAAAGTTGCCTCGTAGCCCGCAAATAATTCATAAGGTAATATAACATTGAGTTTTTGTTGCACAAACGCCATGGGGCCCTCAATCACACATACATGTATATGAATATTTATGCCGGGGGCTCCTACCTACCATCATTCAGCAGGTCCTAATGAAGCCCTGTACCAAAAAAGGCGTTTGTACAACAAAAACTCAATGTTATATTACCTTTTTAAATATTTTTTTAATATTAATGCTAACTACACCCCCCCCCCCCTCCCACCCACCGAGCGAAATATTTGTCGGCGCGATTTAATTTTTTTGTTGTTAGTGCTCACTGCTTTGATAGTCCTCATTTTATCATGGAAACAAAGAGCAAGACAGATGGACGAACAAACAACCACTGTGGCAGAAGATATCAAAATACCTTGCTTGCATGTAGCGATGCATGTAACGATGCATTTAACTAACCACTCAACACCCTTATGATTGATGTCTTAATTAAAATACTTACCTTGATTTTTTCATAAACTTCATTGAACTTGAGTTCTTTGCTTCATCAGAAAGACTCAAGTCACTCATTCCAGAACCGATGTCATCCTTTTTCCCAGATGTCTTCTTTGAAAGCTGGGATAAATAGGCCTATTGTATGAAGACAGATAATAGAAAGGAGCAACATGAAACATGAACAAATTATACTCTGTATCTTTTGTAAAGTTCATTAACCCTGGAAGTAAACTCAGCCCTTAACTACTATGGAGCAGATACCTGGTGCATGGTGACAGGATCTACAAGGGATGTTGTTAATATAAAACAGCAACAGTTTATAACCCATTGCCAACTGGAATCATCACACCCAACTGCAGAGTATGATGCTTAAGCAATATCTTGTATGGTGTATAAAGTTAAAAAAACAAATATTGAAATCATCTCTGATAATGTAATCACAATGTACTACATGTATACCAATGTCTAAACAAATGGTATATTTTTGCTTTGAGATTTCCCTTTGTAGGTGCCCTTTTTTCTTGGTCCCCCCCCCACACTTTGGAATTTCCTCGGCCGTCCCTGGAGCACATTAAATGTGCATTTGGACAGGAAGGTCAAATCTTACTTTTTAGTACCAGTATTTCTCGCAAGATTATATTTTCTTCTACATGTAAGTAGTTTCAAAAATTGAAAGCATAAAATACTCTAAAAGTTGGGCAACTTTTGTTATGACCCTGGCAACTGGTCTCTTTTTGATATCCTATAACTTTAAAAACAGAGTAAGCTATTACATTACATACATAAGGAACAGGATGTGCTCATTAGTGTTCCAGGACATTGTGATAATTCCTTCACAGAAACCTCTACTTTTACAGTTCTACCGGTAATCCTTCTTTTGTCACCTTGCAGCGCTTGCACAATTCTCTTGTGAGTCAGATTGCTTGAAAAAATTACACATTCTAAACGCCTTTTTTTCTGTCACCTAGTATTCTATAAGACTGGAATGCTTGTCCTAATACAGTACAAAAAAGAACAGTAATATGAGAATTAGGAGAGCCATCAAAACAATTGGGTGTTTTGTTGAGATGGCCAACCATCAATGAATATGAATGCCTGCAGCACATGAAACTCACGGCAATGTCATCATCTTCGGTGTTCTTGCTTGGCTGTTTTGGTTGTTCAGTTTTCTTGGAGGTCCCTCTACCATCTGATGTAAAGTGCTGACCTCTCATACGACTTCTGGACTTCTCAAGAATAGCGGCAGCTCCGCCTGCAACCGAGTGCTTCATTCTGTATCTTCTGGATTACTCTAGATGGGATAGTTTACTGAACAAAAGACACAAAGAGATCAAATTATTAGCAACAAAGCCTTTCTATTACAACTCACAAGTAATTATAATGAATTAAAAATGTCCTTCCATTCCCAAAGCTGTTTTTGTTTTGTATTTAAGACAGTTTTAAGCACAATTAAGAGTCCTAATATATTTGCAGTCAGTCAACAAAAACAAAAACACGCACCTCCAGTTAAACTCAGACAAGTATTGTGGAGGACCCACCAACCAACTTGAACCACTGACATACTCACATGTCATAGGCCTATCATATCAAGTATCAGTGACATGTCATAATTTCATAAAATGTAGGCAAATTTTGCAGTGCAGTATTCCACGCAATGGCAATGCCACGCTGAGAGTCAGAGACAACTTTATAGCTCACTGGCCAAGATATAGTGTTGCTTCAGCTTCATCCACACTCACTGCACTGCTGGAGTTACCTACCGGGCTGCTCTAGGGGCTAGAGTCTGATGCCGTGATGGAATGACCAAAGCCAGATCCCGCAGACTTTCGTTTTCTCGCACAGTACATATCTAGATCTTTAAATTCCGTGTTCTAAGCCTCATTAGAATCGTAATTTATCATAAAATGAGATTTCATACAAGTGTAAAGCTATGTTTACTTAAAATAAATGACATTACGAGAAAATCGGGAGGCTTACCGTAACCTGCCGTAACGTATTCGAATTCAGCACCAGTGCAGTCAGTTGTTGTCAATAATTAATACAGCGATTATAAATAGGCTGCCCTCTTTTGGTGGGCGTTTTATTTAGTTACTTGGATTTACTTGAATGTAGAGACGTAAAGTTTCCTAATTTGCCCTGGCGTCACACGTTGGGTAGTCTCTACCCTAATAGGTTGAAAACTTTATAGAGGATGGGCGTTCCAGTGCCTCTCAACAACAGATTTGAATAGTGGCAGAAACTTCTGGTAAAAGGAATTCTGCTTCAACTGGGCATCTGAAGGAGAGAGAGAGAGAGGGGGGGGGGGGGGGGGGGGTATGGAGCTCTATTTTTGTTTTACTCAACACCCCCGCCCCCCTCCCCCATTTGAGCTCGGGGGGAGGGGCCGTCTTCTTTTTTTAAATTTATTAATTTATTCCGTTTTATTTAAACAGGGTAGCCCCGTCAGTAATCACAGTATTGTCTTCCAGGGGCTCTGTAAACAAAATTTAATGCTACATTATATGAAGATACAAACTACTTGAACCGATATAAACAATATAAACACTATACAAATCATAGTGATATTATACTGTATAACAGAAAATAAGTAAAGAATAAGAGTGAAATAATGAACAAAACCGTAGTAAGAAAGAAATATTTCAATGAGCAATTTCAAATCGATACAAATATACTCTGATTATTATCAATGATCTGTTCAGATTATAACATTATTATTATATTGAGAAATTAATGTAAATATTCATGAAAGAAATAAAGAAAGAAAGGCAAATCATAGAGAGAACAAAAAGTATTCTTGGTCTGAGCATTTCGCATGGAGTGTGGTAGGCTTTTCCACTGAAGAGCACCATTTAACTGAGAAGGCACGTTTTCCACATTCTGTTTTAATTCTTGGAATAATAACGCCCACACTGATTTTCAGAATTCCTTGTTGAGTATCTATGAGTATTGGCGGACAGGGTCAACACAGA
This sequence comes from Strongylocentrotus droebachiensis, assembly GCA_035222895.1. Classification (NCBI taxonomy): domain Eukaryota; kingdom Metazoa; phylum Echinodermata; class Echinoidea; order Camarodonta; family Strongylocentrotidae; genus Strongylocentrotus; species Strongylocentrotus droebachiensis. Next base: position 79,731 of record JAVYIG010002683.1, on the reverse strand, counting down.
CATATGAATATGATGGGGCAATATTATTCATAATATCATACATTAATTTATTTTTTATTGAACTCCCATCTTTTTTCAATATCAATCCATTTCAGGGTACTAAACATTTCGGAAGTGGAAATCGATGTGTTCTTGCCATCTGCTTGTGTTGCTTAATCAAGATATTTTTTGTTCTGTTTTTGCAAGTACTCTATGAGACACTACACCAGTCATCATAAGGAAGGATAAGGGAATTGGCAAGTAGTTTGGCACTATCAATAATTGTGAGATATTTCCTAACTCTATACGAAGTAGGGCCAACCTAGAGGCAATTTTATTTGAAGTGTATTTCACATGATCCTGCCACGTCATGTGCTGGTCTAGACAAACTCCCAGATATTTTATACATTGCGCTTGCTTGCAGTGGCGTAACGAGCAAAAAACCTTCTTTTTTTGGGGGGGGGGGGGGAGCGGAGCCCCCGAAGCTCAAGGGGTATAGGCATCAGTGGCGGATCCAGGAATTTTTTAAGGGGGGGGGCACAAAATGGCATGGAGTGAAATACATGTAAAACGATGAAGCGACAGAGCTAGACTTTAGCGGCGAGGGAGTGGAGCGACCAAGCGGGCTGGGTCTCACCAGAGTATATAAGCATTTGCAATTTTAGAACCACATTAGACGCATTTTCAGGCACTTCCTGGAGTAATATGACGTAAAATTGCTTTCTCCTACCCCCTCCAATAGTAGGGATCTTTTACAATTTGAGAACCACATTTGGCGCATCAATGTCCAGCGGCACTTCTAAAACGAGGGCTTCTGATTGGTTAGAAGTTAGAGAAACATGATCTGTCACGTCGTGAGACGTTGTATATGCTTCGTTGCTGCGCAATGCACAAATACGGTGGTCCGGTACTTATGTAGTATATTGCACAAATTATCTCGAGTTTATAAACTGTGTTATTATCAGGGGCGTCACTAGACCTTTTTAACTGGGGGAGGGGGAGGGATGTCGAGGCCACCGATTATCAACAAAACGAGCCACCAATTACCGACAAATATGTTAATGCCATAAGCGCTTCACAGATATCATTTTGTAAATCCCGGTCATCGGATTCATTCACTCACAGTGTGCATCATCTCCACTCCCTGTGGAATATTCCTACCATACTCGGTGACCGTGCACTCCGTGAGGGCATATTATGCCCTATCACAAAGGCTTCGGCGTCATCGATCCTACCGGGTCCTATTTCTCTATTATTTTGGTATAGAGGGGCAAACGATAATAATAATAATATAGATTATTTGTAATGCGCCAAATACACATGACTAATGTGTTCGAGGCGCAATGGAGAAGAAAAACTACAATTACACGAAAATACACACAAATGGAACAAAAACAGTGTGAAAGTAAATCTAGGCTACTGGAAAGCCGCTTTGAACAAATTAGTTTGAAGGCATTTTGAAAGCAATCTATACCTGAAATATAACGAATATCTTGTGGCAATAATTGTTTCCATATGTAAGGTCCAGTGCAAGGGCGTATTTAGGGGAGGTGTGCTTTGGGTGCCCCTGGCAAACATGGGGTGTTTTAGGTGTTCAAATACCCCCCTTTGCAAAAGTGGGGTGTTTTAGAATTTTGAAGACACCCTTTATCTGTGTTTTATTTAGGACCCCCCCCCCCCCCCCCCTCTACTAATTATTCACCGGCTGGCTAATTCGGCGCTAAATATTTTGTCACGAATTGGGCGAGAGAGAAAGAAAAAAAACCTCTTTACATTAACATACATTATAAAATAATGTATGTTTTAGATTTGAAAAATGGAGTATTATGTCTTTATTGATGGATTTATTCTTCTTTGAAGTTTCTTTTGTACATAGAGCAGGAAATTCAATGAAAACAGGGTCATTATTTTAACGATATTCGGAAAAGTGGGTTATTTTGTGAATGTGTACACAATAAGCCCAAATAAATAGAAAGAGGGGAATTAGATAGGGGAGGGGAGACACACATAGGGAGAGAGAGAGCGACATAGGGAAAGAGAGAGCGACAAAGGGAAAGAGAGAGCGACATAGGGAAAGAGAGCGACAGATAGAGAGAGAGAGAGAGAGAGAGAGAGAAAGAGGAGGGCCAGGGCAGTGAGAAATGAAGAGAGAGGAGATGGAGAAGGGAAACAAAAATCCAATTTAAATATATAATTCCTACATATCGGTATACTGAACTAGAGAAAAGTCAATTAAAGGGATCGTTGAGCTCTGTTGCAGAGGGCGCTACACAAAATAATTTGTTCGTGAGATAATGAGAAACTGAGTGTCGAATTTGAAAGAACATAATATTTAAATGACAAAATCATCTTTGTTTGATCAAAATCGGTTCAGAGACGGCTTAAATATAACGATTCCTAATACTTGCGTACCACCACAAATATGAGATATTTTGAAAAATTTGAAAAAAACGTTGAAAAAAAACGAAATAACGCCTTTTACGTCGTATTTCAGCCAATGCCGATGTTGGCTTTATTGTTGGCATTTTCGCGTTGCTTATATTACCAACAATTAGCCGGCTCATGTATTGTTTTTTTAATTAAATAATTAATTAACGGTCACTGTGTTCTTTTTTTAAAGTGGAGCTGAATTGGTATGATCGTATTGGCTAAATTTCACACATTTTGTCATAGATAAGAATAAGAGCAATAACCATGCACTTTGAAGGCGATCTGAAAACAGAACTCAACTATCCCTTTAAACTTGAAATAAGTACAAAATAGCTCGAATTCGAGATACAATTATGCCACACCTCTTCAAGTGGATTTAAATTTCATCTGTTTATCTTTGAATGTAATATAATGCCTATGTGTAAACACTATTTTTTAAGAGTGCTATATATTTCGCCTGCTAAACGAAAGTTTCGGTCAAGGTAAGTGATTATTTCAGAAAAGTATCTAAATGAAAACAACTACAAACAAAATGGTATAGGTAAAGACCAGTTTTGGTCATGCGATTGCATTGTAAAATCGATTAGAAAAGGTAGATCATCTAGCACATAAGTATTGGTGTGAACTGCAAGGTTCTGGAATCATCAACATGATAAGAAATTTGGCCCAGTCTTGGTAAAATTAAACAGAAAGATGTATATGGGACTACGCGATGAATTATTATATCTATCCGGACTGGATAGATAATAATAATTTACCAAATATATCAATCAGTAGGGTGTTTCCCGGCAAAATTTGTATTTAGTCAAAACATATTTTTCACATGATTGGATAAGAGCTTCCATTTCATTTTTTTTTAGAGGGGGGGGGGGGGGGGGTTTCCAAAAACTGGTCTATATCTTTAAAGGACCGAATTTTGAAAGTCATTTCGAAATCAAAAATGAAGCACCAACTCATCAAACTAGAGGTGATGGTGTGGGGGTCGTGGTCTAGTGGGTACGTCACCGGACTGTCGATCACATGGTTCGTGGTTCGATTCCCGCCACGGCACTAATTTCCTTTGGCAAGTAATGTATCTCCTTTGAGTGATCATCCATCAGAGAGAGAGAGAGAGAGAGAGAGAGAGAGAGAGAGAGAGAGATGGTAGAAGAGAAAGAATATTCCTAAAGCCTAACGCGTGTTTTTTTTCTTCTGTAATTATATTAGAAGAAAAAATATCTACCACGATTTGAGGCGGTCGTTCATGATCGATGACAAGGAAGCTTAAAACAAAATAATGGATTGCTTATTATCTTTTAGGGTAGAGATTGAAGTACAATTTATTTGCTTATTGCTCACAAGCTTTAGAACGGGAATATTTGAATACGTACAATAACCCCCACCCCTTTTGATTCTCTCTCTCTCTCCGTCTCTATCACTCACTCTCTTTCGGACTCTCTCTTCCTCTCTCTCTCTCTCCCTCCCTATCTCTCTCTACCCCCGTCCTCTCTCACTCACTCTTTTTCTGACTCTCTCCCCGTTCTCTCTCTCTCTCTCTCTCTCTCTCTCTCTCTCTCTCTCTCTATCCCCCGTGTGTGTACGAATGCAACATTTCTCAGCAGGAGGTAACCGCAGGGTAACATGATATTGACCTCAAGTTACAGATACTATAGCATTTTTTAAACAACATATTGAAATCATCCCTAATAATGTAATCACTAACATGACAACATAGGGGTATATTCCAATGTTTACAATGTATATTTTCGTTTTGATGTTTCCCTTCGGCCAGTCTACCAGATACAATGGACGCGTTTGGAAGACAAAGAATAATTGTCGTACATAAACAGAGACGCGGCAGCATGATCTATCGAACGGAATGTAGTACTTCGATGTTCCTTTAATTTGATTTAGCTTAATTTGATTCAACTCATAAACCGACCTATTTCTACTCGATCATCGAGTTCGAAGACTGAAAAGTCCTACATTATATATGTAACGATATTTCAATATTTGAACACAACACGTACAAGATTCCGTGCAGTTAATACCGAGATGATATTATTAAATATAATGGTATCTATTTGCTTTTGCAGTCAACTATGAGAGCAGAAATCAGCACAGCGAGCGTGAACGGAAAAACATTTTCAGTACTTTATAATTCAGTACCTTTACGTACATAAAGTTTTAAAGTTCAGTCTAGGCTCTTCGCGAGCAGTTTCATTGGAATTAATCGTGAAATTAATTTCCCTCGCCTGTAAATAAAACAATACGCGGCCCACCGTAGGGTCCTACTGGTTAGATCACGGGTTAGATCACGGGTTAGATCAGGGAGTCCTCCCACCACTGGGCTTCCAGTCAGTGGGCGTCCCAAGTATACAATTCTAGCTCATTACTTGGAAAGCAATAACTAATTTTTTCGTCCCTGAAATCGTAGTCTGAGTTTATCTTAAGAAGACCCTACTTGATGCTCAGAGAACAATGTCATCTTCTGGAGACGGATCTCTTTCTCAGCTCTGGCCTGGAACACGTTAATTTTACCCTTTAAAACAAAATATAAATGGGCCCCCTCCCCTGGCGCTCAAGGCCAAGGGAGGGAGGGGGGGGGGGGAGGGTTTAAATTTCCGAGGGCCAAAAAAAAAAAATTAGAGCTCACTTTTCATATAAACTCAAACCCCAGGTTTTGTCCAAGAGGCTGGTAATCGACCAGGGAATCCCTTTTGTTTGGTGACATTTTAAGGAATTAAGGAAGTTATAAATGTGAAGACCCTTCGACCTGAGAGTAATGTAATGGGGTTCAAGTTTTCTGGGTCTGCTAGAGTAGGCTACGAGGAAGGGGGTGGAGGCGGGTAGAGCATGGTATGCACTCAGGGGATCAACGACGTGGACCGTTCACTTTCACCCCAGCATCTCCTCAGCTCAGTTCAGTGTGCAGAAGAATTCCACAGGTGGAAGACCTATATACAGTGAAACATGGCCATCCTTACATTCCAAGGGATATTCAGAGATGGAAGTCATATTTTTGTTATAATTTTTCTCTCTATTAACTGGAGCCCTATCTGCTCAGGTGAGCTTATTATTTCAGTAGTTTGTCGTTTGACTAATTTTTACCAAGTGTATAATAATTATAGTTGAATTAGGATTGAGAGTTCTGGTTAAGAATGATACATAGTATAGATGTACATTGTAGTAACCATGGACCATGGGTATAACCTTTAAACGTCTCTGGTCGACTTGTTAATTGTTTGTTTTGTTTGAGTGATTTTATTTCTGCGTTCAAAAGGATAATAATTCAAATTCAAAGTACAACCATTCGAACAATAACAAATATAATGCATGAATAAAATGTTTACAAAAGTGATTGAATAGAAAATCATGTACAATAATTTATATCATACGATAGCCTAACTCCAGGAAGCATACAAATGAGAAGAGAAATATATAGTAAATATTTTTCAATAAATTAGAGAGATAATTTAGAACGCAGGAGACCACCATCGTGAACGGTTAGGCGGCCTCATAAAACTTCAACTCAGAATGACGAAATATAAAGATGACCTGATGACATGCATGGTATTGTTATAGAAGTTTTTATCGTATGTTTGATTTAATTAGCCTGTACTCATTTGTTTATTCATTTACTACCCATTGTTTCTTTTCTCTTTACTTTGTATTATTATCTGAGGACAGTGGAGCCCAGCCTTTGAAAGGCCAATGGCCTCTGCTGGCTCCTCCATATTCTTTGTATTATTTGCTTATATATATGTATAATGTATTGTTAAATGTATTTTTTTAATGAGAAATGGAAATAAAATGAACCGAACTGAACTGAAGTATATGATCACAATCACTAGTCACAGCAAGGATCTCTTTGGTCACAGCAACCCGTGCCGAGACCAAACGATGAACGCGAGGATCACTTTTTGTGGTCGCAGGTATATGTTTTTGATTAGGGTTAGTATTAGGGGTTCTAGTTTAGCTCGAGGTTGGGGGTTAGGCCGGGTTAGAGGGCACGTACGTATGCGCAATGTACTAAAGAATACCTAGGATTCATGGATAGACCTATAATTAGTAAAAGCACTCGTCAAAATTATCATCTCTCTGCTAGATGATATTATTTTGTCTTTTTTTCTTCTTCATAATAAATGACAAATAATGTTCTGCGTAAACATGCATGGTAAAGATCTCGATCAGAGGTAAACGTCATCGATGTTACGCAGTATAGCTCACATAGATCAACCCCGCCACAAGGTTAGATCTTATAGTGTCCAAATTAAAGGCACACTGTCCTACTTGTAGCTACTTGCTCCCTCTATATAGAAAACTTCCCAAATCGGTGCCTGTTGGTCCCCCATGATCCTCTTTTTCTTATGTTAAATGAGAGCTGATTTAATGAGATAGCCACCTGTCACAGTGACCTCGATGGCTCGCTGTGTGGTCTAATCCCTTCTAGCTGCAGTAGTAACGCCTACCTTTAAAGCAAAGCAAATCCTAGACTCTCGTTTGAATATGTTGAGGATGTTATTATATCGTGACTCCATTATTTTCCATTTCGCCACGTTTTTACTTCCAGTTCTAAAAATTGAGTGCGAGTTCCGTTTGATTTTGTGAAAAAATATTTTCTTTCCTCGAATGTGTTTCTTATAATTAGACCTGCCATTTTTCTTTTAATTATTATTATTATTATTATTATTATTATTATTATTATTATTATTATTATATAGATATATATTTTTTTTTTTTTGGGGGGGGGGATGTTGTGCCCAATAAACAAAATCACGTGAAAATCACGTCAATATCAAGGTATCGACTTGAGGAGAGTTACGTTCTACAAACACCGGACATTTACGTAAATGTGTTAATACGTTTATTGCACTAGGTAACTTGAAACACACGTACACTAAATCACGCAATTGTCACTGCAATATCACCATTATAATAACGTGATTATCCCTACCTTGGAGACCATGGTTTGTAAACCTAATACTCCCGTGTTTGTTTGGTTATGAAATTACATCTTCATAAACGAAATTATCGCGTCACAGAAACACGTGAAGCGTTAGTGATAGTTTTAGTCAAAATATCTGCGTAAAATTCATGTGAATATTACGAGGCTGACTTGAGATGAATCATGTTCTTCATTTACGTGAAATTTACGTCGAAGAGGAAATATGTTACCGTAACCCGCGTTCAACCCAATAATAACGCAAATGTTACACAATAAATGAACCAAAATAATGACGTTCTCATCCCGTTTCTGAACATCGTGTCTTGGATCTTCCATAATTACGTCCAGGCGCGCCGGAAGCAGTTTGGGATTAGAGGGGATTGGGGGGGGGGGGGGGGGGGGGGGGGGATGCAAACATGCCAGAAGAGAAAGCTAGTTGCAACTGGTCCAGTTGATGAACCAGTTAATGCCAACTGGTAACCCTGGAAATTGAAATGGGCTAAATGATCCAGTTGATCCAGGCCAGTTAGAATTCAACTGGTCTAGCTGAGCCATTAGAACCATTTGGTAAAACTTCCAACCAGTTTAACAGCAACAACACTTCAATACTGGTACGTCTGTATTTCCAATGTAAAGGCATTGGTAATAAGTAGACTTACATAATTTAATTAATCGAAATTTTTTCATATACTTGTATTTTATTGAAATTATTTAGTTCATAGTTAATGTTTTCCTTATTCATGTTTAACTAAATGTAATTCATACGAAGTAGCGAAATGTCCTAATAACTGGTAATTTATATATGTAGTATTTTCGAAATGAATTGCACATAACTAAATCATCAGTAATTAAGAAATATACTGTTAATTCAGATAAATTGTTTAAAAAACATAGATCTGCACGCACCCCATATTCAATATGCAAATTAATTGGTGTCGGCTGGTTCAACTGGAAATATGCCAACAGTCAGTCATCAACTGGTGCAACTGGAAATATGCACACTCCAGTTATCAACTGGTGGAATTAAAAAATGCCAACAGTCATTTATCAGCTGGTGAACATAGAAATATGCCAACAGTCACGGGATTATCACCACGGAACTTAAATAGTAACTGTGAAACCATCAAGACACCCAATAATAACTCATTTTTTCACACCTGGAAAACACGTATGCCCAGCTTAGATTAGTAATCCGTTTGAGTCACGAGATCATCACCGCGGAATTGCTGGCAACTTTGACTACCATTTAAATAGGTGTTTTAAGACACCTAATAATTACTAATTTTTCACACCTAAATATCACGTATTCACAGCTTAGATGAGTAATCAGCGTGAGCAACGTGATCATAACCAAGAAATGTATGGTCACTTTGAAACCATTATAAGAGGTTTGTAAGACACCTCAGAATTACTAATTTAATATAACCAGAGATTCACAGACAGAACAATAAGACGATTAGCCGGTGTAAGTAACGTGATTATTACCATCAACCTTGGATAACATGTGAAACCAATCGATAAAGGTGCTTACAAGACAATAATTACGTATTTATCACCACCATCGGTTAACGGACAAAAAACTCGTTGCTTGGTCAAGTGGTTATTTGGTCATAAACACTTGATTTACAAAGGTAAGTGGAATCACGTTACTCCAGTCGCGTAGTAAATTGGTGGTTTTTAGGTTAGATGAAAACGTAAACAGGAGTACCTTTTTTGTTTAAATGAAGGCACGTTTCGATAACGTTTAAATCTAGTTCAAAAGGCACCATACTTAAAAATCACTTAAAATACACTCCCAAAAGAGGTTACTTTTTAGTGTTTTGTTTATTGGGTGGTCAGTTAGACCATTTTAATTAGGAGGAGGGAGGGTTCCAACACGCAAATATAAAGTCCTCAGAATTTTAAATTTCCGATGATTATATAGGGGTTAATTGTTATAGGCTCACTGGTATCTATAAGCAAGGTGTCTTGTCGATTTACTTCACATTTTGTCGGAAGAAAACTGATGTAGAAATTTACAGCCAAAAATAGTGAGAGAAACAAAGAAAGTGAATTTTACAACGATATATACCGTATAGTTATAGAACAGAGGAGAGACATAATTTTTTCTTTCTAAACTTTGCATTTTCAGAATACTACAACGATAGCAAAATAAATAACATATGATCTGTACACATTATGTGTAAACTAAGCGCTTCTGCATTAATTACACGATCAACATTTGCACTGCAGCGACTTTATCTCCTGATTTCGTGGTGAATTACCAGACACTGTGAGACACAATGTTGATCAATATTTCATATAATAGATGTTATCAATATTCATGAAAATATCATCGAAGTACAAGAAGGAAAATAAAGTATTCCAAAATGTTATGTAAGTACTGATGATTTACGTACTTCAACAAGTCATTACATTTGATCATGTTGACGTGCAAAATGTACTGTACAAATCAACCAATCATTGTTGTAAAAAAAAATTGTACAATTCTTTTTAAACTTTATTTTATTCTAAGTAAAGCAACAAAGAATAACACTCTTTTTTATGATATCCATCCTCAGAAATCAAATGTAAAAACTGTCCTTTATGTTTCTACGCATTTGTTTTTCTTGATATGGCTATTGACATGCCTCTGATCAGTGGCATATCGAGGTATTTCGGCGCCCGGATTGGGGGGGGGGGGGGGGGGGGGAGCATTGAAACTGCGAGCGCCCCAAGCCCCCGCCCAAACTGGTCTACTTCACTGTACACTGCTGGTTCATGGTTGCTTGAAAATTGGAACTTTACCAATCTTTGGGGAGCCCCCAATCCCCTCCAACTCTGTATACGCCTATGACTGCAGCGGCTTTCTATTTATTTCTTCTTTTTAATATTCTTCAAATGGGGCTAAACTCTTATGAAAAATGTAGTGAAATAATTTAGCAAGGAAACAGAAATTTAAGTTTTCTTTCACATACTGTACCATCCCAGATGTCATTATATTATACTGCAGTATATCACTCTCAATGAGGAGCATGCAACGATAATCTGTTGCTGTTTTTTTTTTGCGTCCCTTCAAGTGCCGCCCCGGGGCACATTCCCCCTGCCTCCTTTAAAGCTTATCTGCCGTAGTTTACAGGAGGGATTAGACTGCCCTGCAAGGTCACTGGACAGGTGGTTATCTCATCAACTCAGCTCTCAGTTATCATAAGAAAAAGAGGATCATGAGGGACCAATGGTCACCGATTAGGCATTGTTTGTTATATAGAGGACGCAAGTAGCTACAAGTAGTGCAGTGGGCCTTTAATACGCCACTACCCCTGATAAGCAGAAAGCTGCTAAATTTGTTTTTAGATCAGTGATATCTTGACATCGCTTTCGTTACATCGATCGAAGTAAATATTAGAGCTTGCCACGGAATGTAATACAATGCATGGCCGCGTATCAGGACAATAACCCCCTGGGCAATCACCCCCGGAAAATCTACCCCGGAAAACTTCCCCCCAAGGACAATTACCCCTCGGAAAATTACCCCCCGGAAATTACCTCCCCGAGGACAATTACCACCCAAGGACAATTACCTCCGGAGAATTACACCCGGAGGACAATAACCCCCGAGGACAATTACCCCCCCCCTGAAAAATTACCCCCGGGGGGTAGTTGTCCTCGGGGGGGGGGGGGGGTAGTAGTAGTCCTCGGGGGTAATTCACGGGGGGGGGGGGTAATTTTCCGAGGGGTAATTGTCCCTTGGGGGTAATTGTCCTCGGGGGGCAATTCTCCGGGGGTAATTATCCTTGGGGGGGGGGGGGGGTAGTTTTCCGGGGGTGATTGCCCAGGGGGTAAATGTCCTATAACCGATTGGGGGCATAAAAAAATCAGCCCACTGACGACACTGTGTTCATTTGCTTTATTTGAATATGGATCTATATATCAATTATTATTAATATGTGTTGTATTCTAATATGGATGGACGGTTGCCTCTCCCAGATGTAATAATAATAATTATGAAAATAAACATAATGATATAAATGATAATAATATTAATAATAATAATAATAATAATAATGATTTCGTTTTTATCCAGGGAACCTACGGCCTGATATTCGATCCCTTAATCCTTGAACTAAGAGTCAAGTGAATGAACAACTTTACCACCACACTCCCGATTCCATATAAGGGAAACATATTTGGGGCCAGTCACCATGAAATGAGTCCAGTGTCGCATTAGGCTCAATCGTAGTAATAGCGATGTATAGTGTGTATGTACTGAAAATTGACCCACCTACCACATTTAAGATTTTTCCAAAAATCGACTTATTAATGTCTTGTAGTTTATGTCCCAGAGCTTAGGTCACGAAAATATCTCCTTCTAACATTTTTTGGCAAACAATATAGGCTATGTTACGCATCATTAACTTTACACCTAATTATCTAAAAACTGGGTAATCCCATTGTTTATAAAGTCCAATTAGGTTTTTGTTCATATTTCTGGATATAATTTATCAATTTTAATGTGTGACCCCTTAATTTAAAGCTTACTTAATGTAGATCATATAATACTTAAAAACAGGAATACAAATTTTGACCAACTGGACTCATTTCGTGGTGACAGGCCCCATTTGTAGATATCCCCCTGTAAATGGTTGTCTCATTATGTTCTTATCACAGGGAATTTCGAGTGCGATTTCGATGAACCTGCATTGTGTGGTTTCACCCAAGATACAAGAGATGATCTGGAGTTTCTTCATCATAGTGGGTTGACTCCAACTGAAGGAACTGGACCTCATGGCGACCATACCTCAGGTACACACCCACTAACTAAATCGATCTGCTAAAACAATTTCACTCCATCATGTCATTCGAAAACCAGACAAACACTCCCTACCTCCTCTGATACGTTGAAAGGGAGTATAGTCTTGGAAACGCACACCGTGGTAGATCTGTGGGGATGAATTACCACTGTCCTCCTTTGTTTATTGGCGTCCCGAAGAAAGAGGAAGAGAGAGAGAGAGAGAGAGAGAGAGAGAAAGTGATAGAGGGGGAGGGGGGGGGGGGTGGAGGGGGGAATCAGAGTTTGTTGTGTGTGCCCGTAATGGATAGTGTGAAAGACGGTAGTAAAATGTAGTATGTCATAGTACACAAGAGACAGACTGCTAATCAGGAGAATTGAAGTCAGTTCCCAATGTATATGGGCAATTCCACGGAAATTGTTCACTTGCCCAAAATCATATTTTTCTATATAACCCCATAAATATTTGTGTTACCATGACAAATTTAGAATTTAACATTGGAGCTGAAAACACACTTTAATTGGCTTGGTTTATATATTAATAGGACTGAAACTGCATTAAAGAATTGTATTTTCGAAAAACAGAATCCCAAAATTGAGCGGCTATTTTTTTCCAAAATATATTCAGGTCTCATTATTTCAAATCATAAGTACTTCAGATATAATTGTTGGTAGTAAAATTGTGATAAATGAAACCAAAGATTATTTTAACGCAAAGAACTGATATAGAGGTCTTTAAAGATAAAGACCGGTATGTTAAAATTGTGGTTCCGTGGTTTTGGGTGCAAAATATCCAATCAATATTGTTTAAATATTGCCTTCAGAGGTTAAGATTGCAATACTTCAACCTCAAACCTAAGCCCAAATGTTCAATGTTGAAGTGCATTCGCGATATCTATCCAGGCCGGATCGATATCGATAATTAACCAAATATATCAATTAGTGGGCCGTTTCCCAGCAAAATTTGTATCATCACGTATTATTCAAAACATATTATTTCACATTATTGGTAATAAGAGCTTCCATTTCATTTTTGAGAGGGGGGGGGGGGCGTTTCCAAAACTGGTCTGTACCTTTAAAGATTGGACAAATGCGTCATGTTCGTTACGCACAACATGTCATGTATGTTACTCTACAGGTATTTATTCTTAGAATCGGATTATAACAATCTAGTACTCCCCTTTAAAGGTATATAAAGACCGGTTTTGGAAACGCCCCTCTCAAAAGATGAAATTGGAGCTCTTTTTACCAATTATGTGAAAGAATATGTTTTGACTAATACGTGATCATACAAATTTTGCAGAGAAACCGCCTACTAATTATTGATATATAATTTTGGTAAAGTATTATATCTATTTGTAATTAAAGATAGATATAACGCACGTGTCGCGCACGTGTGCGTAGTCTCATATACATCTTTCTGCGTACAGTGCTTGTAACTTTACCAAGACTGGGCCAAATTTCTAATCATTTTGATGATTCCAGAACCTTGCAGTACACACCAATACTTATATGCTAGATGATCAACCTTTTCTGATTGATTCCACAACGTTTCTTTCACAATGCAATCGCATGATCATAACGTCATACATGATCTTTATCGTCCTCCCCCTTATTTTTTTAAGGGGGATCGTCCCCTCCTTAAAATTCGAAAAAGTGCAAAACAAATATATAAAGCAAATACTGACTAAAGACTGCAAGACACTTATAGGCTCTGGAGGGCCCACGAGTGCAGCGTTTAACTGGCGTTTAGACCCCCCCCCAAAAAAAGCTAAAATCTTTTCACTCGGTAGCGCCCTCCCATAATACCTTCAAAATGTACAAGTAAATACCGAGTTAAAGTGAATTGTTAAACAAAGTATATTGCTTGTTTTTATACTATAGTTTTAGCTAAGGACTGTAATTTTTTAATACAACAAAACTTCAAAAACCTGTGAGGGGGTAGTCACTTCCGTCACCTTCATCCATTTCATTCACTATTGCTCCCTCGCACATGCGTACTGATTGGGCGGGGGGCGTTAGTTTTTGCTGCGGCACAGATTGGGGTTAGGTGCGTGTTGAGCCTATGGGAAAGTTTAGGTTTAGGGTTAGGGTTAAATCAAGACCTCTTTTTTTTTTTAAAAGCCCCAATCTGTGCCGCAGAAAAAATGACGCGGGCGGGGGAGGGGGGGGGGGGGTTTGGGGGCAGTTCCCCCTAATTGAAATTCAAACGTGGTTTATTTCTAATTCGATACCAGTGATATACAAATGTTGCCCGAAATGGCATGATTTTTCACTGAGCTTCCAGGGGCTTTGCCCCTTGGATCCCACCAAGGGCCCTAAGGCGGGCCCCTGGTTGCTCATCTGACCTTAATAAATGCCTAAAACCGCTGAGCTTAATGGGGCTCTGCCCCTTGACACCCGCTGGGGCTTTGCCCCCGGACCCCACGCCAATTTACGCTCCACTTTGCTTTGCTCTAGCTGATCGTAAATAATTCCCCCCCCCCACTTTGAAAAACGTTCCCAGGGCCTGCGTAACATGTAAGAGTGGTGGTGTCGTGATGATGCAGATTTTTTTTTCTCCCCCCCCCCTCGAACGTTTTTGCTCATTACGCCACTGCTCCCTCGTCCCTCGCATTTGGTCCCCCCCCCCAGTCATGAAAATAAATCGCCGCCCTTGATTCGCTTAATATACCATCAAATATTTTGATAACAAAAATGACTAGCCCCAAAAAGTACACTCCCGACGGCTAGTTACGGGAGTGTCAATTAAAACTACATGTTTCCATGGAATCATTTTTACAAAACCATTACATGTACCGTTGTTTTAGTGTTTCAAACTGACTATTGTTCACTTTATTGTCTTTATTGGCGGCGTGGGTGGATTGGGGAAATTGATACCCGAGTTAATTGTTAATTTCTCCTTACTATACCGCAGGTTTCGGACATTATATGTACCTTGAAGCAACTGGTGCAACGTTTGGTTCAACTGCCCGCCTCATATCTCCTCGCTTCAATGGTAGCAGTGGTGATGGTGATGATGAGACGAACGGTGTGAAGGTCACCTTCTGGGTTCATAAGAATGGACAGGAGATGGGAAACCTTCGTTGTTTTCTTATGAATGCAACCACGGATACATCCACAGCAACTACAAACACCACCACTACAATGCAACAGATACTAGAAGTCACTGGTGTACTCGGGACCGAATGGGTGAAGAAAAATGTGACGATTCCTAGACCATCAACAGATTTTCATGTACGTCGCTTGATATTTCTTTTGGTTGTGATGTTATCATTTTAACTAATACCTTCAGAGTTATGAGAAAGGAGTGAGAATGAAAATTCTAGAGGTGAACGTATTTGAGTGTATCCCTTTTGAATGGGGAAAGCCCCTGATCGTTTGAACACTCAATTCAATTCAATTCATGTTAGTAGGGGTAGACGCAAATCAATGGATTATCGCATTTTCTTAATTGCAAGTTTGGGTTGTGGTTTCGCATTTGAAAGAAAAAGTTGTGGTTTCGCTTTGAAAGACATACTATTAGAAAAAGTGATCAGTACGGGGCTTTACCAAGATTCTTCATGCTACCCAATGAAAATTTAAAATGAAGGGAAGT
The DNA here is from genome assembly GCA_035222895.1 of Strongylocentrotus droebachiensis. Lineage (NCBI taxonomy): Eukaryota > Metazoa > Echinodermata > Echinoidea > Camarodonta > Strongylocentrotidae > Strongylocentrotus > Strongylocentrotus droebachiensis. The sequence goes on along the minus strand of JAVYIG010002683.1, from coordinate 64,029 downwards.
GGGAGTATGTTACATTAGGAGTCTGTCTAGGTAGGTAAACTCGACACTAAAAAAAGAAGCTAGTTTTAATCTTTCGATATGACTGAATGATCTTGCTTGAATTATTTAAATGCTAAGTTCTGAACTCAATGATAATGAAGTTTAGAATTCTGCTTGGAATGGAATCATGAAAACAGACAACAACTTAATAAGCGTCTTTCTTGCACTCAGTAGATGATACATAATATATCAATTTCCCTCATTTTCTAAATATATATTGACTAAAGTCCCTCATGATCATGAATCACATGCCCTTACGCCCCTTAGCAACATTATTAAACAAAAAGTATAAAAAAGGGTTTGGTGAAAGAAGGGATGTATTCATCTGAATTAAGTTCTAGCGTCTTCGAAATTGTTTCATAACCGACAGATCGTTTTTGAAGCAACATGCGGAGCATCTGCAGCTAGTGATATCGCTATTGATGACGTCACTGTGAATGATGACGTCATTCCAGGTCAGAATAAAAACTTTTCTATATTCTTACACTGCAATGAGATAAAACAAATACAGACTGTAAAACAGAGTAGCATGACGATGTTTTTTTAAAAATATGTGATAAATGATCAATAATGGGCGTTTGTATTATTTTCTAGATTAAATACAAAATTGAGCTTTCTAATTCGTTTGATATGTCTGCATGGGAAAGTACAAATGTCCCCTGAAAAGATTACACTTTACATGCCCTTATATTCAAACTATATATAGTGAGAAATAGCTAAATAGCTTGGACCAACTATTTTTTTTGTATGTGTTTTACTTTTTCCAGAGCCAGCACCAATTGAAGAGTTCAACTGTACTTTTGAGGCAGCAGGCCTTTGTGGATTTTCTCAAGATGGAACCGACCAGTTCAATCTAGTCAAATACCAAGCTGCTGATAATCTAAATCCATTTGCTATGAATAGAGATCACACATTTGGCAATGGCACAGGTAACACCAAACCTTACTCTACTTCACCATTTTCATTTCTGTCTTTTTCTTCTTCATGCATTTAAAGAAAAACATTACAATTATGGGCTAAAATACATTTGAACTAGAAATAGCTGACACCCAACAAACCCTATAGCGCTACGATCTTACCTTTCCGATCTCATATCCTTACGTTCCCGTACGTCGTCACGAACACTTCGTTCATCTTCCACATTACTGTTAACACCTGGACCCCGCACTAACACCCGGTATGGTGACCGCGCCTTTTCAGTTATTGCCCCCGCTCTCTGGAACAAACTGCCCGCCTTTATTCACTGCGCCCCCTCTGTATCTCAATTCAAATCTCTACTCAAAACCTATCTTTTCAAATTGTAAATTGCAGTTGTGCGTCGGTCAATGGAGGTGCGCACCATATTTGTCTTTATTTAGTTGATTGCCACTGTTTTTCTTACCTTATCTATGTTACTTTTGTATTTTTGCTTTTTCTTCTAATTTAATTCTACGGGTTATAGTCTTCTCTTAATCAGAACACTGTGCGCTTAGAAACATCAGTATTTAGCGCCTAATAAATGTTATGTATTATTATTATTATTATTATTAAAAAGAGAGGGAGAAAAATCCTTAAAACTTATTTTATGATTATATCATAAAATGTGCAGTCCATCTGGATTTCGGTCAAGTCAAAGTAAAATTCGGAAAATAGATTTTCGTCCTCAACATTGAATTTTCATTTTGATTGGAGGAATGGGTTGTCTTTTGCATGACTTTAAGGTTGCCATTCATTACGTAATCATTGTACGAATGGGACGTCAGTGTCGGAGTAGGGGAGCACTTGTTCAAGTACACCAAAAATATGTCTCGTTTTATTACTGGTAAATGTCCTTATTCAAATATGAAACTGCCCCTTTTTCTGTTGAGTACACTTTCCCTTCTTCTAAGTGACCCTTTTAACCTCTGATAGGCCTAAGTGCCCCTATACAAAGCTAACAAGTGCCCCCTTTTATCTGAGTGTCCTTTCCTTTCCGATAAGTGAGTTTCTTCAAATCTAATAAGTGCCCCTTTCTCAAATGTGATAAGGTCCACTTGTTTTCTGCCACTTTTCCCTATATTTCCAATTTTTACAAAATGAGCACTTTTACAGTCATCTCTATATCGAGAGCCAAATCTTTTCTTGACAAAATAGGAGAAGCTTTGTGTAATAACTGGTATCTTATTTTTTCACCACATTGTAAGGCGGTGGGACCGGGAGCAGGTGCACAATGCCCCAAGTTTCATAAGAGCAAACACTGCCCCTTTAATAAAAAATAATCGTGCTCGTTTTCGATGCTATCAATTGCTTCTGCTGTAATTTTATTACGAGAAGTGTGTCCCTTTTACAGTAAAACGTGTGCTCTTTTAATAAACTACCTTCTTTTCAACTAATTAAAAGGCATGTTTGAACCCATCCTTTAAACTCCACGCCCTATTTAACTTCATCGCATAGCAAGGTTATCAAGGGCCCTTTTGCAAGAATATAAAATTGTAGACAATTATTAAGGAATTTTCGGGGAAAATGCAAAGCACTGCAAAGATCGGTGGCAATGCAAACATAATGAATAATCATTATTTTGCGTGGCAATGCCTGCTTCTTTCGCTTGTAAATGAATCTTCAGACCAACTACTATGATGTGGAAGCTTTACCTTGAAACGTAAAAAGTGTAACGTTAAAGAGAGGAACAATAAAATGCTGAACACGATACCTGGTAATGAATTGATTGAAATTAGGATGTAGGGATATTCAAATTTCTGTCAAAAAAATTCTTTCAAACACGGTAGCTTTTTGTTGTTGTCCCCTCTTTGTATTATTTGTCATTCGTGTCAATAGGGTTTACGTTTTACCTTTGTTTCAACAGGGCAATACTTGTCAGTCGATGCGTATAGCCGCTATCGGTGGGGATGGCGTCGTACATCATCGTGGCAGTCGGCAGGTCAGGTAGCCCGTCTTGTATCACCCATGTTAGCTCCCGTGAATGAAGGTGAAGACCCTGCATGTCTTCTATTCTGGTACCACATGCATGGTGGTGACGGTGTGGGTCAGATCAGAGTCTATGTCAAGAATGAATCCTCAGAGGAGTTAGGTGATCTTCAATGGCTCCTGAGCGGCGAACGAGGGCACGTTTGGCGCGCTGCTGAAATCAGGATTGAACAACTTCTTAAATTTCAGGTAAATAATATACAGATAATGTTGTTGTTGTTGTTGTTGGGTTTATCGGTGCTATCCATAGATTCCGATGATTTCCGCCAGGCTGTGTGTGAGGGCGTCTTGCTCTCACTTCTGCTGCTATACGTTTCTGTGATTCTGATACTTGCCCGGTGTGTGAGATAAAGATTTCCCTTGACCTTTGTTATTGGCGAAGTGCAATAAGGTCATTATATAAAATGGGATATTTGGTAGAGAGCATCCCATTGGCTGAGAAGCTTTCATGTGATACTCAACATTTTGTTATACATGTGTGCACACAAAAGTCCAATATAACATATTTTGTAATGTCTTACCGCGCTCGAAAATGAATTAGACATCCATCATTCTTCCACGTGCGTACCAATACGTTGTATTCTCATAGTGGAGCACATAGTAGACTATAATACAACTACATGAAACTCGTCAAGAAGAATGTTGACTAGAGAATAAAACGAGACATAAGATCGAAATACCCTTAATTTTATGTAAAATATATTGAATACATATCGTCGTTTAATGAAGCAGATATTCGCCTCCAAATTCCTGCATTTCCCTCATATAATTAATCCCACTTGTCCTTCTGCCTCGATAAAATATAACATCACTTGGAGAAAATCTGAATTTGTCGGTTCTCAAATATTTATATATTATACTGAATTGTTTGATATAAAGGTATATCCCACGAGCTCATGAGCATATTTCACGTCGAAACGACGAGTGAAATATTTTCACAAGTGCGATATTATACGAATTTGATATGAATGTTCTGGAGTTTAATATAAAAAAATATATGAACGGGCAAATTCAGAATTTTCATCTGGGCCTCAAGCGGAGGTAAAATATAGCGGTACGGGAGTAATTCTGAATTGGGAGACGCTTAGGTTATAAACTGGACTTGCAGCTTAGAAGTGCCGGTTAGGTGTACACTTTTGAAATAACCAATGGGACAGTCGGAAAACTGTCATATCATCTTCGAGTAACTGTCTATTTGTAACTTTTTTTGTTACCTAGTATACTTTGATTACAAATTTACATTATCACTATTACTATCAGAGTATTTGATCGCTCGCTTCGCTCTCAAATAAAGTTAATTTGGAAAAAAAGAAGTCAGTAATCTGGTGAAAGACACAAAAAATTAATGACACGGACAAAACGTGTCGTGTATCACTTATTGAAAATCTGAACCCTAAATTAAAGGAGCCATATATTTATGATAATGTCTAATTGTGTAAATCAACTCTAATGCAGTATTTCAATTCGCTTTTTTTCCTTAGATTATCTTCGAATTTACGGCTGGAAACTTGGAGAATATTGCTATCGATGATGTGAGCTTATCACGCTATGAATGTCCTGGAGAACGTGAGTATATAACGAAACGAATACAGAGATATCTGGTAAATGTTGCTACAGGGCTTTCTTTCTAATTCATCACAAGTAATTCAACATATATCACTTCTTTCACTTTTGTGCAAAAAGTAGGCTAAGAAAATAAACGAAAACCTAAGTTGTGAGAGCTGTAGGAATGCAAGAGATGGAAGAGATTAAGAGTTGTAGGAATGCAAGAGGTGTAAGAGATTAAAAGCTGTATGAATGCAAGAGATGAAAGAGATTAAGAACTGTAAGAATGCAAGAGGCGAAAGAGATTAACAGCTGTAGAAATGCAAGAGATGGAAGAGATTAAGAGCTGTAGAAATGCAAGATATGGAAGAGATTACGAGCTGTAGAAATGCAAGAGCTGTAAGAGATAAATAGCTGTAGAAATACAAGGAGATTAAGAGCTGTAGAAATGCAAGAGATGGAAGAGATTACGAGCTGTAGGAATGCAAGAGATGGAAGAGATTAATAGCTGTAGGAATGCAAGAGATGGAAGAGATTATTAGCTGTAGAAATGCAAGGAGATTAAGAGCTGTATGAATGCAAGAGATGAAAGAGATTAACAGCTGTAGAAATGCAAGAGATGGAAGAGATTAAGAGCTGTAGAAATGCAAGATATGGAAGATATTACGAGCTGTAGAAATGCAAGAGCTGGAAGAGATAAATAGCTGTAGAAATGCAAGGAGATTAAGAGCTGTAGAAATGCAAGAGATGGAAGAGATTACGAGCTGTATATAGGAATGCAAGAGATGGAAGAGATTAAGAGCTGTAGAAATGCAAGAGATGGAAGAGATTAAAAGCTGTAGAAATGCAAGGAGATTAAGAGCTGTAGAAATACAAGAGATGGAAGAGATTACAAGCTGTAGGAATGCAAGAGATGGTAGAGATTAATAGCTGTAGGAATGCAAGAGATGGAAGAGATTAATAGCTGTAGAAATGCAAGGAGATTAAGAGCTGTAGAAATGCAAGAGATGGAAGAGATTACGAGCTGTAGGAATGCAAGAGATGGAAGAGATTAAGAGCTGTAGAAATGCAAGAGATGGAAGAGATTAATAGCTGTAGAAATGCAAGGAGATTAAGAGCTGTAGAAATGCAAGAGATGGAAGAGATTACGAGCTGTAGGAATGCAAAAGATGGAATAGATTAATAGCTGTAGAAATGCAAGAGCTGGAAGAGATAAATAGCTGTAGAAATGCAAGGGGATTAAGAGCTGTAGAAATGCAAGAGATGGAAGAGATTACGAGCTGTAGGAATGCAAGAGATGGAAGAGATTAATAGCTGTAGGAATGCAAGAGATGGAAGAGATTAATAGCTATAGAAATGCAAGGAGATTAAGAGCTGTATAAATGCAAGAGATGGAAGAGATTACGAGCTGTATATAGGAATGCAAGAGATGGAAGAGATTAAGAGCTGTAGAAATGCAAGAGATGGAAGAGATTAATAGCTGTAGAAATACAAGAGATGGGAGAGATTACGAGCTGTAGGAATGCAAGAGATGGAAGAGATTAATAGCTGTAGAAATGCAAGGAGATTAAGAGCTGTAGAAATGCAAGAGATGGAAGAGATTACGAGCTGTAGGAATGCTAGAGATGGAAGAGATTACGAGATGTAGAAATGCAAGAGATGGAAGAGATTACGAGCTGTTGGAATGCAAGAGATGGAAGAGATTAAGAGTTCACTTGTAGGAATGCAAGAGGTGTAAGAGATTAAGAGCTGTATGAATGCAAGAGATGGACGAGATTAAGAGCTGTAGAAATGCAAGAGATGGAAGATATTATGAGCTGTGGAAATGCAAGAGATGGAAGACATTATGAGCTGTAGGAATGCAAGAGATGGAAGAGATTAAGAGTTGTAGGAATGCAAGAGATGAAAGAGATTAAGAGTTGTAAGAATGCAGGAGATGGAAGAGATTAAGAGCCGTAGGTATGCAAGAGATGTACGAGATTAAGAACTATGCTAGAGATGAAAGAGATTAAGAGTTGTAGGAGTGCATCTGAGATTCAAGAGATGCTACAACAGGGCTTGGAAATTATCTGCCTAAATTCTACTGAATATGGTCCTGATCCTGATAATACTAGCCAAAGGATTACTTCTCCGAGCGCGTTTTCATCCAATAGATAATATCGTTTACAGATAAATAACATTAGCATATGGAAGAATTGCTGTAAGAAAGTTTCCATATATCTTTAAGAATTTGCGTTATCATTAAACTGATTTTTTCCATACCAAACTGAACAGTGTCATTGATGGTTGATTAATTCGTTTCATTGATTTATTTGTTTCTTTTATCGTGATCTAGACCCGGTTGCCATTGAGCCAAGTGTCGATTGTGATTTTGGAGAAGCTGAGATATGTTACTATACGCAAGACCCCACCTCAAACTTTAACTGGGTGTGGACGAACCGAGCCACGGATAGTTCCTTCACTGGCCCCGCTCAGGACCATACAAGAGGGGATGAATTGGGTAAGACCGGTTGGGCCCCTTCAATCATTCTTCTCGGGATCAGACATGTGTGGATTAAAAGGCTAGTTATCTAAGTTAAGAATCGTTATGATATAACCGACGTGTATTCGTGGAAGCCGCTTGAGATAAAGCCTTGCCCAGAATTTTATGCCAAGAGATTGACCTTAAGTGGTCACTCCATTTAGCCCATTAGATGTTACCTTTACCTAGTCGTTAGACTTAAGAGTCATTGACAAATATTTTGTCGGTCTAACCATAGCTGTCGGGATTACGGGTCCCCAGAACAGACCACAAATTAGATGGATGTTGCCCGTGCTCCAAACTTCGCCAAATCACTCCAATGGAAGTTGTAGGATAGAACTATACAAAACAAGGGTGAATGTTGCCTGTACCCATGCGCGTACGCAGGGGGGGGGGGGGGGGGGGGGGGGGGGGGGTTGGGGGTTGAACCCCCTTTACCTTTTTTATGTATGTGTTTTGGAGGACCCCCCCCCCCTTTTTTTAAATTAAAAAAAAAAAAAAAAAAAAAAAATGGTGGTAATGGGTGACCCAAAAAGCTGACCCATCCCCCCTCCCCCCCTTTTTTACATTAAAAAAAAAAAAAAAAAAAAAAAAAAAATTGTGGTACTGGGTGACCAAAAAAGCTGACCCATCCCCCCCCCCCCCCCAACGAAACGAAATATCGATCGGCTAAATTTTCAATTTTTGTGACCAAAAAAATAAATAAATATCGGAACACCAATTACAAATTAGTTAGGCTCTAAAAACACACACACCCAAGGAACACCTTCCGCTGTTTCGCTCCGTCCGAACTATGACCATATTCTCCTTCAAAATGTAAGTGCATAACGACTATTTGGTCCATGCTATGAAACGTTGACATCGTTCGTTTGTGTCTCATTAGATCAAGATTAATGTATCTTGATCTTCGGAGTAGTTGCTATACAACCGGCCGTCTCAGACACGTTGCCCCAGGGTGCGAGATAGGAATCTTGTAGCGTGCCCCCATTTAAAACAATTGTACAATAACAATTAACATTACATTTAATTAAAAGTATGAAACTATCAAAACGTTGACATAAGTACATGTTTATTGTTTCTATCGTAATCAGGATTCTACGTTCACATAGACAGTGCCAACCAGAGACCAGGAAGTAAATCTAGACTCATCTCTCCTCTCATCAACGCTCCACGAAGCTCATCTTGTCTTGAATTTTGGTTTCATATGTATGGCAGCCATATTGGACAACTGAATGTCTACCTCAAATACAATGACAGCGCCCTCCCTGATAAACCAGCTTGGTCACTCTCTGGTAACCAAGGCAACACATGGCACAGAGCATCTTCTTTAATCACCGACATGACGCGAGACTTTCAAGTATGTTCTTTCACTTTCAATCTGTGTTATTGCCACTTGCGCTTTCATTCTTTTTTGTGATCTGCAAACTATATCGAATGTCATAATAATTATGCAATTAGCATATCGAACAGTATACCCAATTATAGTCACTTCTGTAGTGAAGGCTACAACCTTTCTGGCCTTAACATCTATTTCATGGTAAAGAGTATTGAAATGATGATTCATACTTCTGCTGTCAATAAGGATTAAAACAGAAGGTTTTGTCAATATCTCCTCGTACCAAGTTTAAGTTGATTCAATGAATATTGGTCAAGCGATATGCATGTTGGACTTGAGTTTCAAAATTAATTAAAAAGTTATTTTCAATTTTTCTCTTATGATGTTCATGAAAGCATTTCTTACTATAATCTTTGAACCAGGAAGGAGCCTGATAAATAATGTAAGCCACTTCGAAGATACTATTTAAGCATGGACAGATAAAGGTCATGACTGTGTCGAAATCTGCCAAAACTAGCGAGACGAATGCTGGATACGTTTTCATGAAAGTTATGTAATCATTATTCGTTTATGCACCGATGGTATACATTGTATGGTATTGTATGGTCTATCAGACCTTCCCACTGCGTATTATAAATAGTAACATTAGGGACTTTTAGATTGAGTGGACGAGAACACGACGAACGCCGACTGATCATGCGTGTCAACGTACTTAACTGCCCATGTTGACTACAATTAGAAATCTTTTAGATTGCACTCGCCGATATACATGCATGCAGGAAGTAACACTATGAACATCACGGACAAAGAAAGAGGAAAAAATATACAGTTCCTCATTCTACCCTCAACAAAAAAACATCCCTTCACTGCTATTATGTAAAAAAATGTAGAACAGGTGAATATGCATGTGACACCTGTTCTACACATTTTTACATAATAGCAGGGAAGGGATGTTCCTTTGTCTACCTGAGGAACTGTATATTTTTTGCGCACGCGGCATACTAGTACCTTGAGCATGTAAAGGCGCCATACAAATATCAATATGTATGTATGTATGTATGTACTAGATTTAGGAAAATCAAGGTTGACGCATTCTCAATCGCCGACTGAGACGGCGTAACGCATGCGCAGTGCCTTAAAATGACGTCACACGTTGCAGTCAAAGCTGTTGACGTGCAAATCTAAAAGTCCCTATTTTCCATCTACTACGGAAAGCCTGGAATTTGGTTTGTGATTACTCGTGAATTGATGAGTATTATGATTGATTTCTTTCGTTCTACCGTCCTTGATCCATAGGTTGTGTTTGAAGGAGTCCTCGGCCTCTATTATCGAACCGATATTGCCATAGATGACGTGCAGTACTTTCCCAATTCACCCTGTCCAATGTGTAAGTATAACAGCTATAGAAAGGTAAAATGACAACACAGTATTTACTTCATCATTCAATTAATTAAAAATATAACTAATATATACTAATATATACTGGTACACAGTCTACATTTATAAATATATCCTGGAGCGTAAGTGCCATGAGTAAACTTCATTTACCAACCATAGTGGCCATTGCGACACATGGAGCCTAATGTAGGCCTTCATCATGTTATTGGCAAGATCACATGATAGATATTAGCCCTTTTGCTATTTGCATGATCCCATTATGGCTAAGAAGGGGTTCACTCTCTGACAATATACGGCTGGGGTAGGGTTTACGCTTTGATAGGGTTTACTTCCAGACTATTCAATCACGTGTAATATTTTGTGTGATGGGCCGCCCTGTCAATATAAAATACCACATCCCCCGCCCCCCTCCCCCTCCCCCGGAACAACGAACGTAGTAGTGCTTATTACGAAATGCCGACTTTAAAGTTGCTTTCCATTTGTCATGTCTTTCAACCTAATTATTTTGATAAGCTGTGATTTTGCGTCGACTACTAGTCTAATAATATTGCTGAATTCCCCTTAGATCCCACAGAAGAACCTATCCCAACTACATTACCAGCAGGAATCCTGTCAGACTTGACATGCAGCTTTGAAGATGATTCGTGTAACTTCACTCAAGCAACAGATGACATCATGGACTGGAGACGTGTTAGAGCCAACTATCTTCAAGAAGAAATCAACGGTTATTCTTACACGAGAATGTTGAATAGTCGATTTCCAAACTGGGACAGACTTAAAGGACCATCCGGTGACCACACCTCACAGTCTCCCGATGGTATGATACTATTTAAACACCGGTATAATCTAACAATACGGTGACCACACCTCACAGACTCCTGGTGGTATGATACTGTTTAAACACTGGTATAATCTGACAATACGGTGACCACACCTCACAGACTCCTGATGGTATGATACTGTTTAAACACTGGTATAATCTGACAATACGGTGACCACACCTCACAGACTCCTGATGGTATGATACTGTTTAAACACTGGTATAATCTGACAATACGGTGACCACACCTCACAGACTCCTGATGGTATGATACTATTTAAACACCGGTATAATCTAAAAATACGGTGACCACACCTCACAGACTCCTGGTGGTATGATACTGTTTAAACACTGGTATAATCTGACAATACGGTGACCACACCTCACAGACTCCTGATGGTATGATACTGTTTAAACACTGGTATAATCTGACAATACGGTGACCACACCTCACAGACTCCTGGTGGTATGATACTGTTTAAACACTGGTATAATCTGACAATACGGTGACCACACCTCACAGTCTCCCGATGGTATGATACTATTTAAACACCGGTATAATCTAACAATACGGTGACCACACCTCACAGACTCCTGGTGGTATGATACTGTTTAAACACTGGTATAATCTGACAATACGGTGACCACACCTCACAGACTCCTGATGGTATGATACTATTTAAACACCGGTATAATCTAACAATACGGTGACCACACCTCACAGACTCCTGATGGTATGATACTGTTTAAACACTGGTATAATCTGACAATACGGTGACCACACCTCACAGACTCCTGATGGTATGATACTGTTTAAACACTGGTATAATCTGACAATACGGTGACCACACCTCACAGACTCCTGGTGGTATGATACTGTTTAAACACTGGTATAATCTGACAATACGGTGACCACACCTCACAGACTCCTGATGGTATGATACTGTTTAAACACTGGTATAATCTGACAATACGGTGACCACACCTCACAGACTCCTGGTGGTATGATACTGTTTAAACACTGGTATAATCTGACAATACAGGAATATGATCACGATGCTAATGGATAATTGTATTCACTGCTATCTAATTCATCAAAGGCATTTTCGTGTATATGTAAAATGAGTATAAATACAACTACTCAATGCATATATACTTAAATAGAAGAGCCAAGAAGAGTAAGGTATTAAGAGAATCAGGAAATGAATAAACTAAGATGTGAAACTGAATTGTACTTGAGTGTGCAATTTTAGGGTAAAAACATAAAGATACATTTGAGGAGAAATAAGTTAAGGAGAAAAGTAATAATCTATTCACTTTCTATCCATTTATAATAAAATGATGATACTGATCTTTTCAAAAGTCAACAACTAATTTATTAAATTTGCAATTCCTTGACCCTTTTATCTACCTTTTTGTTGTCGGTTGTTCAGGATGGTTCATGGCTTTCTGGTATCGTGGAAGTTACGACAGACCTCAGCTGATGTGGAATGATCGTACTAGGGTACTATCACCTTTGTTAAGTGGATCAAACCAACCGAGATGTCTCACATTCTTCATGTACAAGGACGGTTACACCAACGATTTCTTGAATGTCTACATCAAAGAGTACGGAGAAACACGAGAAATCGATCCAAACTGGGCCTACTTTTGGCGTACGAATAAGAAATGGTGGAAAATACGCGTCGATATCCCTGCTTCCCAAAGACCATTCAATGTAAGTATAACAAATATTACATGTCAAATTTCAATCAGACATATCATTTTATAGAACTTTGAAAGACATTGTTGTTGTTGTTGTTGTTGTTTTGGTCTTAAGGGCGTGTGTCATTCAATTATGAATATTTACGTTTATTATTATGATAGACGTAGAAGACACTCTTTTATCCAAACCATGAATTTAAGGAATACGTATAATATTGAATTAATGCCATATGATTTGTTATCACAGCCATCACCATACCAATAATTATAACAATGGTAATTATAATAATTAATGACAATAATAATAATAGTGATAATGATGATGATGATGATGATAATAAGATGATCTTTTGAAGATAATGGTGAGAAAGAGAACAGTTTGAATTATATTCCACATATTTAACTAGATTCTACTACTAACATATATATAGAAAAATAGCTTGGATTAACTGACATGTTCATTCACTCTTTTGTCTTAGATTATCTTTGAAGCTGTTGTGCCAGAATCGAGTAGGGGTTATCGACAATACATGATGTATATTATTGATGACGTCACTGTCGAAAGTGGGATTTGTCCTAGAAGTAATGGTAAGCTTTTGTTTTCTTATTCCGCCCGGCATAGAGACTCTTTAAACTGTTTTCAACATGAACTAGGTGCAAGCCTAATTCGCCAGAGCGCGTACACAATCCACGAATGTGTGGAAAAACATAAAAACCCGTAAAATATTATTGTTATTATTATTTATTCGGCAAAACAAAGTGTGTACAGAAGATTACATAGAAGAACAAATAATAATAAATAAATAATAATAATAATAATAGTGGGTTCTTGTATAGCGCTCATGTCAGTCAGATTTGACCCTCCTGGCGCTCCAGATTATTACCCTGGCTACAAAACAAAGGATGAAAATCATTACAAAAAAAAATTATCCTGATTGCCATGAGCATTTACAAGTTGCCAGGAATGGGGCAGCCAAACTAAATCACCGAAACCGTGAAGGTCCCCCATTCCGAAATAAGATAGGTAAATCATATCATTACTGGGGAAAGAAGTATGATAAAAGGGATCTTATGAAAGTGGCAAGACGGTTAAATTCACGAAAAATATTATGAATATGACAACATATGATCACGGAAATATATGATCACGATATTTTATAACCTGCCCGGTAAGAAAGGAAATATAATGTTTGTAGATGAAGCAACCATACGGCTGTGATTCCTCGGTGATTGAGGATTAATGATTTACCACAGGCAGTACCCCCATCGACCTTGTTTCGAATCCGATATCTGGCATCTAGGACGTCCCAATATACGAAACCACTGGTCTAGCATTGAGCCATCCATTGTGAGTCTAAATCTCACTCGAATATAATATGGACACCGGAACGAATAGTTACCATGACCCCCATTTTCTTTTGTTATTATTATCATTATCATTGATATTATTGATATTATTCTTTTTTAAAAATTTGTATTATTATTACTATTATTTTTATTTTTATTACTATTATTATCATTACTATTAGTATTTCTATTATTATTGTTGTTGTTGTTATGTTGTTGTCGGTGACAGGAATCCCTGGAACCTGTGACTTTGAAGAGCATTCTTGTGGTTATTCTGGTCAATGGACTAGGATTAGTGGGGAAACCCCTTCCAGATTTACAGGACCTTCCGGTGATCATTCATTTGGTAACGCAAGCGGTAAGTTACATGCTTTCGGTTTTAATGATATTCTTTCTGTTTTGGTTTCTTTGGGGCTTCCAATTGGGAAAGAAGAGTGTTACATAACCCAGTCCTTTTACTATATGATGTAGTTGTATGTCCTATCTCCCTTTTAATGGCTCATGGTGAAATTTATAGATTTTTATGCTTAACTATGACAACGGTTTTATATGAGAAAATAGTGGTGCAGAGTTTGAATTATTTGTGTGACTTAGGACACTACATGTACTACGAGACATCACAGCCAGTCCGACCAAGCCAGTATGGGGATTTGTTCTCGCCTTTGATGCACCTGTATGGAAAGCAATGTGTACGCTTCTACTACCATGCTGGTGGCAATGACACTCGTAGATTGGAGGTGTACTTGCGAGAACCTGCTCAGTACACGACCTATCCTAAGCTCACACTCTTGAAGATGATTGAAGGCAAACAGAAAAATACTTGGATGCCTGTCAATGCTGATATTGATATCAGTGGGGACTTTAACGTGAGTATACATACACAAGATCATTATTAATATGACCCATCTTATTTATAGAGAAAGGTAAACGTTATTTTGGGTCTCTCAGATCCGTATAAATAAGTGGGAATTCAGGTAAAGGACTATATTTCAGTTTCCCCTACTTTTTAAAAGGACCGCAACTGGCTTTTATCATACTCATTTGGTTGATTGATCTTACGAAACCCATTGCCAATCCAGAGGGGGGGAGTGGGGGCGCACCCCTATCTATTTCCAACTAACAGCCCCAAGCATTCACTATTAAATCGGACAAAGAGCCCACAGCTTGCCTATTACTATTATGTCGTTGCACAATATTTATGTCCAATGGCCAACTATCCTAATAATCATGTTATCAACTGCCCAACCGTTGTAATATTCACTTAGTTTAGTTTCAAAGTTAACAAATAATAATGTTGCTTTTATTGGCTTGTAACTTATGTGAGTGCTGTAATTCATAATATTTTTACATTGTGACCTTAAAGGTACTATGTCCCTTTTGCAGGCCCAAAAAATGAAAAGGTTAAATTCCAATGGCATTTGAAAGATAATACTAATTTAGAACTCCCCTTAAAAACGGGGCTTGAAAATGTCTTTAAGAGGGAAAATAACGACTATTAGTTGTCAAATCGACTTAGGAGCTATAGAGCCAATAAGTAATAGTCTTGATTTTCAGACCATTGTACCGCATGCTCGTACGTTTTATGCTGCGCAAAGATTCAATCAGTTTAATTTTGGCCATTACAAGAAGTGGGTTATTGATGTATAGACAAATCCTTTACTCATTTTATGTTTGTTGTTACCAAAGAAGAAGAAGGCCAGTCAGTCACTCAATACTGACAATAGTGTCTGACAGTGAAGTCTTGCAAGTAAACGGGTTTCCTTGCATAATTTGAATATGAGGACACTGCGACGTTTAAATTTCACAGATAGGACATACATGACATATTCATAATTCCTTCAAAGTTCTACAGAATTTGAGGTTGGCTGCAAAAGGAACATAGTATCTTTAAAGAAAGAAACCCTGATCTAAATCTTGTAATTAGTCTGCCAGGAGGGTTTTGGAACTCATGGAAAAGAATGTTGATGTAGATGTTTGTTTAAACTTAGTTCGTAACCCCCCCCCCCCCCCACCCATCATTTTTACATACGATATGCAAAGCAGAACAC
Organism: Strongylocentrotus droebachiensis; assembly: GCA_035222895.1. NCBI lineage: Eukaryota > Metazoa > Echinodermata > Echinoidea > Camarodonta > Strongylocentrotidae > Strongylocentrotus > Strongylocentrotus droebachiensis. The sequence continues at coordinate 48,328 of JAVYIG010002683.1, read as the reverse complement.
GAAGCCGAAAGGGAGAGCGATAGAATAATATAGAGAAGACATTTCTTTTTTTAATGTAGTGTAGGGACAACTTTTTCATTTTGAATGGTGAAACTTGGCATTTTAGAGCACTCAAAGCCTCACCTTTACTTATTATCATATACTATTTGCAATGCATTATTAAAGAGCCTCCTCCCTCTACCGGATCACCGCCCCTGATAAATTCAGTCAAAATGTTCATATGGTGCATACAGAACACTTCACAGGAAAATATACTGTCCTTTAGATGTTTGTTTTTTAAATTGATACCATTAACGGGTTTATTTTGTGCTAGATAGATTGTATTCAGAGCATATGCTGGACGAGGTTACCAGGGAGATATGGCCATCGATGACGTCATCATTCTACCCCATCCTTGCATCGATCTTGTCACGGAAACATCATGTGACTTCGAGCTAGGACCCGATGCCTGCGGTTTTACGAACTCTGCTAAGAATGAGGTCCACTGGGATTGGTACGATGCCATCTACGGAAAAGGTTTTCCTCTCATCAGTAAATCAGTGGGTAGGTTGTTTGTTCATCAACCAATGAATGCGCTCTTTACAACAAAAAGAAAGACAAAAAACAGGCAAAGGAAGGGAACTTCTATTTCTATGGTAATACTCATCAACGCCTATCAATACAATGGCAAGGTTTGAGTGAAGAGACCAAGAGGCGAATATTAATAGTTTTTTTTTACAGAATGATACTGTAAACGATTTATTAGGTGTATAATGAAGTAAAACCAAAGGATTAGTCCCAGTCAGCAGTCAACAAAAACGGTAGTATTGAATGACGTTATTATCGTGACTACAAAATAATTACAATCATATTTATCAAATAATGATTTTTGTCAGAGATATTTTGTTAACTTTATTTTAAGTGTGGTCAACACATAACCACTGATTACATTACACAGCACAATACATGTATAGGGTCTTGCTTGCTTGCATGTATATTGATTATACTTTGTTCATGGTTTTAAAAAACAATGTTTTTCTCTAGTTTGAACATATTTGTGGCTTACACCCAGTAAATAAGATCGGTTGATCGATCTGTAAGCCGGTGTAAGCCCCAAATATGGTGTAAGCCACAAATCGGTGTGAGCCACAAATATGTGTAAGCCACAAATATGTTCAAACTATTGAAATTTCTCCCAGGAAGCATTAATTTTATTAAAAAAAAAAATGTTTTTCTCCTTTCTAATTTTAGCAACCAATTCTTTCATGTATGTGGCGCTATCTCAATCATCCGTAAAACGGCAACCCTCTGAAATCTACTCTGGTCATCTGACTGTTTCGCCCACCACTGGTGATCTGTGTGTCAGCATTGAGTACTTGATTGAGGGGACCAGCGAACAGACAATAGTTATGTTTGTGGAAGAAAAGGACGGGACGAGAAGAAAGATTGGCTCTTTGACCGATAAGAACATGAACGAGTGGAAGATGTACACGTCATCCTTGCTACAGTCCCACTCATTGAAGCCTTTTATTGTATACCAGGTAACCATTCACCTGAATGTCATTTAACATTAAAGGGAGTGTATCATGACGAGACTATGTGTCATTCCCGTGGCCCTACTCGGGGCCAATCGGGTATAATACGACTACGGACGACGCGACCGCAGCATTCACGTGCATGCAACATACGCGAAACCGGAGAGGGAGGAGAACTTGGTCTGTTTCGCGAACGCTGCGCACTGACCCAGTTAATCAAGTCCATTCGTTTACGTGCAGTTGTCCAAAAGAAAACGCAGATGGCGTTAACCAGTATTTCCCATGATACACTCCCTTTAATCCTTTAGCAAGATCCATTTGCAACCATAAATACTGGGTTAGGGAGATTTTCGTATTATAGTTACTAACTATTTTTTACCTAATAGGTACAAAATGTATTGTATACAGATGTGGTCAAAGACCGGTTTAAACTTCACACCGTTTTCTCCGTTGGAAATAAGCATTAAGTTATTGTTAGCTTTTGTGGGTTCTTCTGTCAGGGTGTATCCATCTCTCTCTCTCTATTGTATATTCCATGATATATAATTTACTAATAAAATCAATCAATCAATCAATCCTTAATACTTGCTACCTTACCTGCGTGAGTGGGGTGGTGATATCATAAATCTGGGTTCATTTTTTTTGGATAATTTTCCGCTTCCTTGATTAAATACACTATGATAAATTACATATTTTCTAAGGAGTCAATATTCAAACTTTCTAATAATAATCTATAGACTATCGGTTTTCTACCTTTGCATTCTCATAGCTGAGAGCATCAAACTCACAAACCCTCCCCCTTCTCTCATGGCTGAAATATGTACATGTAATTTATAATTGGTGGGTTTCAAGTGTTTTTCTAAATACTTCATAGATATTAAAGTGCTGAAATATATTTATCTCTTCCAGATCGTGGTATCCATCCAATCCACAAACTATGCTGCAGTAATTGCTATAGATAACTTTGTCGTGTCATCAACAGCCTGCAACTCTCTCGGTAAATATAATGTCATTTGATTAAAATGTCTGTGTCAGTGTGTGTGCGTGGCGTGTGTGCATGTGTGTGCGTGCCTACTAGTGGACGTGTGGGTGTAATAGTATTCAATTCAAAATGGTTTATTTCAAATAAAACTTTCATCGCGGCGTTAAGCCGAATTACAAAAGTTTGCAAAAAAAAATAATAACACATAATGTAATATACAGTATAACATAGCACATGATGTATTAAATTTGAAAATAAATCAGTATAAATACGAGAAATATAGCTTATTGCAACATATGGAAACATAAATTAGAAAGAAATCTGAATTAAATAGCATAAAGTAACATAGTTCTACTGAAATCATGTGAAAGAAGCAGGACTGAAGTAGCAGGTTTCCATATGCATGTACATGTGCATGTATTGTACGTGTCTTGTCTATAGTGACGCGTTTTGTAGCTCTATAAGACCGCTAATAAGCAATATTAATTGACTGATTTTGAAGAAAAGGAGATCGGAAAATATAAATGTCAAAGCATTCTTTGGCGATAGATTTACCTAGTGTAATTTTCTCTTTCTATTTGTGCTTTTATTTGAATGATTAGGATCGTCGAGTGGCAGCTCCCAGTCACGGTCATCAAGGAGTAGTAGCCGTTCTGGTATGGCTGCTGGTATCATTATCCTCCTCATCATCGTCCTTGCTGTCTCGGCTGTCTTGCTTTTCATCTATCGTAGTCGCATCCGATCCATAGTTCATCGCTGTTCTCAGTCCGTCACCGAGATGAATTATAAGCGTCACGATGTCGCCTTCGTCAACGAAGACAAGAAAGAAGCGGTAGAGATTCCAACCATCATGACTCCAGAATTGGATGCACCGGAGTCTTCCGTTGTCGATGGATAGTCTTTCATCAATGCCAATAAGAAGAGGAACATTGTCCATGTCTGTGATAGAGGATGGATGGATGGGCATGCCCTGGTGTAAACATGCTTTAAGTGGACCATTCTGACACTTTAAAGAATATCTCATCATGACATAATATGTTATTCAAGTGTCTCGTAATTTTTAGATATTCAAAAGTCTAGATATATGAAATGTTTATGCCTTAGTCGAGGTATTTTCTTTAATGAACCTAGCAGATACAGGTTTAACATGTAATACATATTTCATGTAGGCTGGTAATCTCTTACATTGTGGAAACAAATATATATATACATGTATAGAGATGGTGTGCAGAAATGAAAGAGAAAATTCAGTATTCTATGCCCTTCAATAATCTATAATGTAAAAACATTGTACCACTCATCAACTCAATGTACAGCGTACTGTTTGCATAATGATATAACAGTTTGGTGGTGCCACTCAAAGAGAAGAAGTCTTGGTGGGTGTTTCACAAAGCCTTTTTTCAATGACAAAAATCTGAGACGAATCTACTGATAACCAATCAGAAGCAAGGATTTCAGTAGCTTATAACAAAGACTGTCATTTGTCACTGATGACAAGTTTTGTGAAACTCCCCTCAGGACTCCCACCTTGAACAGACTTAGGGCGAATGTTGCTCCGAAATATAGCTACGCTTACTATCTGCGTACCTCTTACTATCTGCGTACCTCTTACTTTCTGCGTACCTCTTACTATCTGCGTACCTCTTACTATCTGCGTACCTCTTACTATCTGCCTACCTCTTACCTTCTGCGTACCTCTTACTATCTGCGTACCCTTTACTATACGCGTACCTCTTACTATTTGCGTACCTCTTACTATCTGCGTAGCTCTTACTATCTGCGTACCTCTATCTGCGTACCTCTTACTATCTGCGTACCGCTTACTATCTGCGTACATCTTACTATTTGCGTACCTCTTACTATCTGCGTACCTCTTACTTTCTGCGTACCTCTTACTATCTGCGTACCTCTTACTATCTGCGTCCCTCTTAGAAATATGCGTTATTCACGTTATTTCACGTTATTTCTTCTATATTTCCTTCGTCTTGCAAGGATACCCAATGAGGGGGTCAAAATCGATTACTGCAAACAAGAACATAGATATTATTGCAAGTTATTACGTCACACTTATTCAACAACATAGAAAGCTTATTTTTATATTAAAAACGATTAAGCCACCCCCTTGATAAAGGTCCCTCATTTCTTTCCTGGGTATGGAGTGGCAAATGTAGATAAATGACGATTATTTAGTGCCGTATCGGGAATCGAAGTCGGGACCTTTGCACTTCCTGTCAAGTGCTTAAACCACTACCCCCCCCCTCCTCGCTTCGGTTTGTGCTAATTTTTACAGGTATATGATTTCTTTTTTAGTTCTGGTATCCTAAATCGGTATTCCCGTAATATGGTTTGATGGTCATATGTGATCTGTTCTGTATACTCTTCATTATATATCAAATATGTAAACAAAGCTTCAATTTCTATGAATTCATAGTACATTCCAACACGCTTAAAGTGGTTTAATCACTACCTTATCTCTTTTGCTCGATCGTTTTTGTTTGGTTTATATGTTATCGTATTGTATATGAAAGATTACATAGTTGTAATACGTAGTTGATTTTCATAATTGATGTATTCACCTGGTGTTAAGCTAGTCTTGTCATCTCTTTGGAAAAATAAAGTTATATTTAACAAAATTATCTTTATTCATTGTGTGCTTGTCCTTAATATATAGCTTCTACATGTGTTTTGCATTTTTGAAAGCCTTCTGTCAGCTTGAACTGCGAGAGCTTGAAACAATTTGAAATAAAGACTTTTGTAGCAAATAACAATCAAAAGATTAAGCAACATTATGGTGCGAATGGTAAGATATTTTGTTGATGTCACAATATTACAATCGATAGTACGTTCGGTGATACACTTTCTAACTCTATGCCAAAGACGGTACAAACGATAATCAAACACAATATCCATACACAAAATGTATGTGTGATGTGTGTGTGTGTGTGAGTGCAACGAGATTTGAATTGGCACCATCTTAAAAAATACCCAACATTCTTAATTATATTTTGTATGTAATGTTGTAGTAGTATCTCCCAATCATAATACCTTTGTGAATTGCACAAGGATCTATTTTGGGAAGACGTTACAAATGTTACAAAGTGAGGGGGTTCAATGGCACCAGTGCACAATAATCGTATACCTATAACGCTTGAATTTTTGCTGATGAGCTCTCTAGTAAACTCCGATTATTACAAACAGGTGGTTAGATTAATATCCTTCAGGTTAATTTCTTTTTCTCTTAAAAGAGATATAGGGATCCAAAGAAATACAGGTGCATGAAGAAATGTAAAGGACATGTTACGTAATATTCATAGATCTCTTTAGGTTGGATATCATAAATTCAATTTTTGGTGCTTGTTTATGTTGCTAATCATATTCCCGTTTCTTTTTTTTTCTTTTATTTTGTTTTTGTTTGTTGAGACATCCTGTATATTTACATGTAGAGAAAAGAAAGAGAGAGAGAGAGAGAGAGAGAGAGAGAAGGTGGAAGGGAGAAAGAAAGGGGAATAATTATATCAACTTTCCCGCGTCCTCAGTATACAAACTGACGTACATGTATTTTATCTAACTCTTCTCCACTTGTCTATGGAATTCTCTCTCTCTCTCTGTGTCTCTCTTTGTCTCCCTCTCTCTCTCCCTCTCTCTCTGCCACACACAGAGTTTAATATCTCTTCAAGCAGATACCAATTCCTTGTAGGCATCGTAGGGGGGGGGGGGGGGGAAGGAGTTGATAAATTCTGTCAGGAGCTATGGTTTTTCTAGTAGTATTTCTTCTCTATTTAACTCGTAAATGCCAAACAATATGGTTAGGAGGGTGTCTTTGCTTCAATTGAAGTATGTGAAAGGCGATCTATTTTTTATTCCTTCCTTAACTGATTTTATTCCTAAACTTATACTGATTTTATAATTTGTTGGAAAGTTGAGGGAATTCCATTCGTAGGATTATCATTATGTTAACAATACCCTCACAATATACAAATAAGTGACCATGCATTTGACAACAGGTGACAGGGTTAGTGTAATAATAATCTAGTTTCTTTTTGTATTATGAAATAATTTTTATTTTAACAAAGTAGTTATTTTCTGGGTTGTGCGTTTTTTTTTATATTGGTTGTTAGTTTTGCACACTTGCTTCGCTTTTCCAGCTCTCATATAGGTGATGGAAAGACGGGGAAATTGATACTGGGGTGTACGAACCTAGCGAAAATATATGCCATGTTCGTATATACCCTTAGGCCTTTGATATATTAGCATATTTACAATGATATGACGTAATCCGAGCTTGATTTGATTTCCTTAGGCAATGAAGTAGGGTACTGGATTTGCCATTAAGTTGATTTCTTAAAAGTCCTATGAGTGCATCATCAAAATCAGTTGTCTTAAACACAACTTAAGGAATAAGAATGACACCCCCCTAGCTACTCCCATGGCCCCCACCTCAAGAGATACCTCAATAGATACAAGAGATACAACCAAGGCGATGCGCTAGTGCCCTTTGGTAAGGCATTAATCCTCACTGCCAGGTCCCTCGGAGAGGACTTAAAGCCGTCGGCCGTCTAGTACAAGCATTTATGCTTTCTTAGCAGTCAGGCAAAATAACCATCACAACCAAACAACCAACCAACCAAGTTAATTATGCCTCGATCCTTCGGGAATCAGAAAACGACAACAACGTCTTTTTGACAAATACTAGACAAACAATGAAAACAACCTTAATATTGACCGGTTAAAAACTCGATTCGGCCCAGAGAGTACGTTTCACTACAATGACACACGAAGATTTTCGAATCAACCCCATGAATACTCGTCGCTTTGTATTTTTTGTATTGTTACGTAATCGTGATCTGCTAGACGTTGAAACGCAAATAGGGTCGATATTACTACCTTTCATGCATTTGCACGGCATATACGACATTAACCCGAAACAACGAAGGAAGTGCACCACAATACATAGAAGCATGCAGGACTGAAACGCTTACGAACGTTAATGATGCCCGGGATGTTTGTTTGATATAATTTTACAGTTCTTCGGTGTTACTTACTTCAATGATCGACACACACATGGGTGAGATGATCGTGTTTTATTAATGTACAAATTTATGTACGAAACTAGCTTGTCCTCTGTGTTCATCTATGCACTTTACATTAAGGCAACCAAAGAACGGAAGTTTCATCTATATATGAATAAAGATGTGCTCTTCAGAAGTTTCTATTCCGAAAAATGAACTAGGAGGGGGGGGGGGGGGGGTAATGTTTATTGATATTCAGTCTTTCCTCTTTTTGTGTAGGCCTACAAATCACATGGGGGGTTAACATTTGAATATAGAATTTAATTGCCCATTCACGAGAGAAACTTGATTAAAACATGATGGATTTTTTTTTAAAACTTTTAATTGTAGTTTATGTATTTGCAGTTTCTCCAGGTCTCTCTTTCTTTTGCCTGCTTTGATTGCGGATATTCTTTAAGTATGGATACCTATCAATTGCATTTTATACTTATTTTATTCAACTTGGATGACCATGAATTTATTAATATTCAATATTCCATTTGACCGGGGATAAAAAGTAAGTTTAAAAAACTTTAATTGAGAGCAAATGATGTTGTTTAGTGGAAATTGTTATCAATTATTTAAGTTTATCGCGTAATTAAAATTGTTTTATCTATACAGCTCGGCGCTACTACACCAAGCCTTTAAGGCACCAGTTTCAGGTTTATAACCGATCCTCGTTCCACTCTGAGAACATCAGTATGTTAGTCATCCTGACTATCGCAACGATAACAGTCTGCACAATAACATATTTCACGGCAAATGCCAGAGAACTAATGGAGACTCGTGCTCGACCGGTCGGTACATCAAGATTAGCGAAACCACCTAAAACGCCACCGCCTGCTGAACCCATGTCCAACCATAAGTATGTTGCTGTTTTAATTTTTCATTCATTATTATGACGATAATAATAATAATAATAATTACAGTGCTTATATAGCGCCTAACACTTACTTTGTCAGAAGTTTCTAAGCGCTCTACAATAATGCAGCATAATGACGATTGTGATTCCCATAGTTGCATTCCCCGGCCTATTTTTTGGTTTGTATATATAATGGCGTATCAATTCATATCTATTTTTCTATCGCGTTGATAATAACTCTCCATAATTATATCGACAATGATAACATTTCAAATTCTTGAGGAATTATTTTAAGTGGGCCAACTGAAGCTTTACTAATCCCAGCCATGGCAAAAGGTTCTAAACCCACCTACATGTATTATTATTATTATTATTATCATCATCATCTTTAGTGGTAGTAGTAGTAGTAGTAGTAGTACTAGTAGTAGTAGTAGTAGTAGTAGTAGAAGTAGTAGTTACATATATAGTTTCATATATCTTCATGTTTAATGAAAAGCAGTTTTGGTCAGAATTTAATTACCTCCTTTTTTATTTTTAGCTCTTGGTTCATAGACTATGAAAATGATTCAAACGCAATAATAATTCATGAATTTCATTCAACTTGGATTTTACATGTGATTTTTCCTTATATCTAACAGTCATTTCACCCACAACCTGTGGAATTTCGTGGCGAATGAAGCAGAGAAACTCTTTCTATACCAACACTTTTTAGAAACGCCTTGGAAACCAAATACAACCAATCAACAAATGTGGAGGTAATCGATAAATGTATTTAATGTATGCATTTTACTAAAAGCGGAATAATAAAGATGACGATCTATTTTTGAAATAAATTCTGATGAAAACATTACCTGTAGTAAATACAACGTGTCATATGTAGATCGTGTTTGAGGAGGAGGAGGGGGGGGGGGGGGGGGAACTTTCCCCATTTCTTCAAACATTATAAATTTTGCAAATTTTGATTTCGAGATGCTTTTGTTAGCATGATCTTTGCTGTACATTGCTGGTAATTTGCGAACAAGAACAGATTTGGGCCACATTTCCGTTTGAATTACAATTTTTGGATTTGTATTTGTTATGATATTTCAGACGGATTTCGAGTCATGTAACATAAGAGTTACTTATAATAATATTATAAGGATATATATATATATATATATATAGAGAGAGAGAGAGAGGGAGAGTTTTGTAAATAAATACTTCCCACTTGTCTCCAGTTTTGCAGATTGCGAGTGGCTGGTTCAATCATATTGCAGCCGAGCAACAAATGAAAATTATAATTTGTTAGTCTATGACGTTTAGCAGCAATCAGACAGTTGAAATAAATTATTGTTAAAATGTATATTACCTTGCAATAATGGATTTACTGAGCTGAAAATCAGTTATATCATTATATTTTCTTAGCTGGATATCCCTCCTTGACCCCCCCCCTCCCCCTCCCCGCATCAACCTTCTGCGTGAGCGAGTGGTTACACGATGTTCTAACTCATTACATTTTTTTGTTCGATTTTTAGATCCGAATGGGACGAATTGGCAAGTAATCTCACTGCTGAAAAAGATTTCATCTTGACACAACAAAATGTAAAAGAGAACGATTCGTTAACATATAGCTTGTATCGGAAAGTCAAAGGAAAAGCAATGAAGCAGTTCAAAGTCACCAAGAAATTAATGGACAATCTTCCTAATGTAAGTATCTATTATTCTACACCATTTTATGTTTTGATATTTTGTTTATTATTTACTGCAATAAATATATATGTATTTTTATTTTATCATACACTAACCTGTCCATCAAACATTAGTAGATTTTTTCCTTAATCGCAACCCTACTCCATTTAAATACCCGAACCAAAAAATAGACCAAGGCTAGCCTATACATCAATTATAATTATAGTAGCATTGTATAGGGCAAGACTTATATTGTACGATGGACGGAAAAGCACAAGTAAAGTTTAATATAATATTTATAAAGATAGTAGATAATAGACCTCTTATTGTATTGTTGCGTTAAAAGACGAAAACGAAACGGTATGCTACTTGCCATGTGCAATCTGATAATTCTCCTCAATTGATGTGCAGTAAATCCTTTTATAAAATAATGACGTGGATCCTAATCAAATGATTGGTTGAAAGCGTACACGTGACCATGCATTTACTTTGCCTAACGCGAAATTTTGATAACTACCGGTCATTATCCTATGGTAATGACCGGTCATTGGCGATCATGTTTTGCGATCGTAACCATTGAGATTTCATCGTTTTACTTTTACTCGCGAAAATGGCTGCCGCGGAATTTAAAACGCCTACGTTTGAAATGCTTTCGACTGAAGAAATGAGGGTGAATGATGAGGTGATTTATCAAATAACAATCAGGATCCACGTCATAATTTTATTAAACAAATAATACACAGCATTTATACCATCATATTTTGTGTGTAAATATTACACTCACTTTTAGTATCTTGAGATCAGTGCAGCCCTAGCAGCCTCTCGGCTTAACCATTTTCTCTCCATTTCCATCCCCCCGCCCCCACCCAAAAAAAACGACTCTCTCTCTCTCTCTCCCTCTCTATCTCTATCTTCTACGCTCTCTCTCTTTCTCTCTCTCTCCCTCTCCCTCCCTCCCTCTCTCTCTCCCATGTCCTCACGTTCCCTCGACAACTGCACTCTCTGTTAACAGGCCTCACCGTTGGATGGTAGACATATTGGTCGGTGTAGTGTAATAGGGAATAGCGGTATTCTACTCGACAGTAACTGTGGAAAACAGATTGATCAATCAGATTATGTATTCAGGTATATATGAGTCTTTATTTTCATCTTCATTTTCACCCTTTCTCTTTTCACCCTGCGCCTAAAGTTGCCTATTCGTTCATTGAAGCTTACAGGCTAAATTCATATAAAGGTGTCCCAATTTGGGACATTGTCCATCCTGTCTTAATAAAAATTAAGTTAAGATTATTGATCAGGAGAGGGTACTGAAGCCCGGTCCCAAATGCCTAAAAAGGAATAAATTTGTATGCTGAAAGATGGACCCTTATTCTTTTATCGTTGTGAAGTACATTTATTTATCTCACTAGGAGAACATCTAAATGGAAAGGTATAGCCCTTTCTGTGTTATCAGAGAGATATGCCTATTTTATAGATGCATATTGTGGACTCAAATGAGGCAAAAATACCCAAACGACACATATTTTGTATTTGAGAGATATTAAGACCCACATTTTGTTTTTTTATCTTTACATCCCCCACACTTTTAAGGGATGCCACTTTGTCATAACCGAGATTGTTAGATAATTATAATCTCGTTCCTTGCTCATGTGTCTATTATAATATATTAATTTAACAAATTATGACCACACGTATATTGTTCGTGTGTTTAATATATTTATTTGATCAATTATAACCACATGTATCGTTTGTGTGTCTAATAAATTAATTTGATCAATTTATATAACAGGTGTAACACTGCCCCATTAGAGCCTTTTAAATGTGATGCTGGAATGAAGAGCAACTTAACAACGATGAATCCAAGTATCATTGAGAGAAGGTATGACCTAGCTTAGGTTCAACCTTCGTAGTCATTACTAGAGTCATTGGGGCCTTGGGAAATGTTTGATAGATAAAATGCTCGCCCTTATATCCGATCTACAGGTCTTAAATAGCTATGACCTCATTCATACCGTTGTTGGTGAGAGTAATAACATCGTGTGTACATGTACACCATGTCCATGTCATATCGAAATTAAATAATCAAAGTCATATTCATCTACAAATTGAAGAGGAGATCGGGAGAAGGAACTCCAATCGCCCTACCCCATAACGCAAATAAGGCTCTGGATATAATGTTAGGTAAATTTTTCGCGTTTTGGTCGCGAAATGTCGGGAGGGGGGGGGGGGGGGCAGGATAACCCCTAGTCTTTTTAGAGCTAAGTGTAAGATAGAGCGAGACTACATAGGAATGAAACGCATCTCATAATTAATACATTCTGCGTCTAACACATCCATACAGTTGAATATAAACTGATCTAAAAAAACCTAGTCTTTTTAGAGCTAAGTGTCAGATAGAGCGAGACTACATAGGAATGAAACGCATCTCATAATTAATACATTCTGCGTCTAACACATCCATACAGTTGAATATAATCTAAAACGCCCCAAATTTCTAAACAAATACCAAATTACTTTCTGCGCTTGTTTATTCAGCTATCGACTAAACTAGATTAGATCTAAAACTTATCAACGATCAACATATAAAAGGAAAATAATTCATTTTGTATTATACATATTATACATGTAAATGAACAAAACCCTCATAGATCCAGTTTTAAAGACTTTATATGTCATTAGAGAGATATTCTAATGTTAACATTATTTGGATAAAGATTCGTTGAGCAAGAAAGTAGCACTTTATTACAGACGGACAATTCAAATAACAAATTAATGACATATATATGCCTTTAGTTTCAATATTCATATAATGAAGATTACTGATAGTCTTTGCAACAAAGTTATTTTTAAAACATCATTCCTGTTTCTTTTTGCATTGTACTTCAGATTCAATTGTCTTAAAAAGGAAGAAAACATATCTTCGTTTGCCGAGGCGGTTTCCCAATACAATGATGACATCTGGTTGCCTTGTTTTGGTGCTCCGAGTCACACCCAAACATGCTTAAAATCACTGGATGTATACGAGGAACTCAACCCTAGACTACTCGTGGCTAATCCAGCTCATTTTCGTCTCGTATGGGAATTCTGGAGGGAAAGAAAGTTCGGAACTGAACCACTTTCTACAGGTGCGTATTTTCAAACCCATGGTGTTCTTTTTTCATTATTATTACTCGTTTACACCTCTGCCATTGGCTTAATCAATGGCGTATCTAGGGGTGCAAAAAAAAGGAAAAGAGAGTGGGCACAACAACTCAAAAGAGAGACAGAGGAAGGAAAACTACTAATAGTAATGTTCGACATTCAACTCTTTACCGCTTTGTTGCAGTGGTTCCTTACGAATTTGTTTTTGTGAAATTCCAAAGATTCCGTTTATGAGAATTAAAAATACATAATATCAACCGCTCTGTAGTTTTGCTCACTCGCTTATAAAGAAGCGTACTAGTTAGGTTTGCGGGGAGTGGGGGGGGGGGGGGGGGGGTGGGGGAGGGAGCTCATTTCTAATATTTTCCCTGGGTCCCATTATCTGTAGTTGAGCCACTGGGCATAATGTATCTTATAGGGGGATATGTATCTCAGCTCTGGCATTTTCATTTCGATTTAAAAAAAAGATGGAGGTGAAATAGTGGATTGCTTTTACCACAGCCCCCCTCCCCTCCCTCCAAAGAAACATTGTCACTACAATGTGTGCCATATAGTAAAATGATACTGTACCAAATCAGATATTTTCAATCAAACTAAATATACATATACAGTATAAGGAAGAGAACACTTCACCTTTGAAAATTCATGTGGCTCTGCACTCTGCATTTTGCTCACTTCGGAACGCCCCCACAATTAGGTGTACCACCCTCCCTATCCCCGTTACATACCCATAACAAATGGGGCATCATTGCAAAAGGTAGGTAAGGATTTCAGACTAAAAAAATAACAATAAAATGATGATGATAGGGGAACAAACCCGATTTTCTGAACGTTTGTATTTTGTAATTGTATTTATTGATTCAACCATAAAATAACATGAAATGAAAACAATAACAGTATTTAAACAGTAAACAAAATTATGGTTAGGAACACCGAAAAGCAAAATGCTTGTATGGTATCACTAAAGAAAAAAAAAGGTGAAAAACAGTTAAAGATTGAAAATAAACAAACAAGACTACATATACATTATCACACACATACAAACAAACACACACATGCCTGGGACTTCAATTCAATTCAAAATATAAAATTGGGGGGGGGGGGGGGGGTTCATATTGTCAGATTATAGACAGGAAAAGTTTATTTGTTTAAAATGTATTTGATAGATAGAAGAATAATAATATAAATGATTTTTTTGTTTAATACCCAACAGGTTTCTATCTGATGCATGTAGCACTGAGTGTATGTGAAGAAATACATTTATATGGATTCTGGCCTTTCTCATCTCAACTGGACCCAGTTCCAGGGCAGGTCCATGACATACCCTATCACTACTTTGATAATCTGAAGGTCACCAAGAATCACAACATGAACAAAGAATTCCAGATTCTTCTACAAATGCACAAACACGGTCTTCTACAAATGCATGCTGGAAAATGTTCGTGAAATAACATGAATGTGGTGGTGGTGGTTACTTTACCTGACTGCTAAGAAAGCATAAATGCTTGTAAGTAAGCAACCAGACGGCCGACGGCTTTAGGTCCTCTCCGAGGGACCTAGCAATGAGGATTAATGCCTTACCAAATGGCACTAGCGCATCGACTTGGTTTCGAACCCGGGTCACCGGATCACGAGACCACTGCTCTACCGACTGAGCTATCGCGCCTCCTCCTTGAATGTTACCTTGATCATATGATCTGTCTCCTATACATTGTTCTTGCCTTATAATTGGTGCTTATTCCAATTGTGTTGACAGCATAGTTCACATCACACTTTGCTTTGAGATTCATTTCCTTTCAAACAAACACACGTTCGATACGAACTGTCTAACGCTACATGTAATGTAAAAGGTTGATTATAGTTGTATTTTTGTAAATGAAGATGGCCAAATATTTCTGTTTACACCACCCATATCACTTGATGACGTCACACTGCCTTTATTTCTCTTCCTTCCGTTGCCAAGGGTAAATGTCCACTAGCTGTTCTTGTCGTCAAGACGGTGTAATTTAAGCCAGTTCATAGATACAATCTGCGCATGGGCAGATAAAGGTCATTTGTACCAAAATGGTAAAACCCACAGAGATGAATACTGGATATGCGCTCATAAAAGCTATGTAACATTATTCATTTATGCACCAACGGTACATTCTATGATACGCAGGTGGAAGTATTCTTTTCAAGAGGACAAACAAAAGGTATTCATGAAGCACATCTAGGACTTTGGCAGTTATTATTCTAAGATGCTCAAAGTGGAACTTCTCCATGTGTAAAAGACCTGTGGATATTTGGGGTCATTTGTACCTTGTGCTATCTGTAAACTCCCTTATTCAGTGGCTTGCTCGCCACGCTTTCTTGTTCATAGGTTTTGTATTCCTATATGAGGGTTTCCAATGAAGACCCTACGAGGCATGACAAAGTTTAGGAATGAAACAACAGTTGACTGTAATGCATAGGCCTCAGCCCCGCATTGTTCATAAAATATAGAAAATTGATGATTAAAACATAATTAGGAAATAAAAACGATGGTCAAATTGGAGATCTCCGTGTATATGAATCAGGATAGTCTCTCAGCAATTCAGTTACTCTAAATATTGCTCACAATTAATCGGGTAGAGAGAGGGGGAGGGGGAGGGGAGGGGGGGGGTTGCAGGGCACATTAAAATAGGAGTCAATCGATCTTGTAGCCGTCAGAAGCCAACACCTAATCTCACAAGCAAGTTATAGAAAATACTAAACAGCAGATGTTCTTGGAAAAAAAGGAGTTATTAATGTAGGTGAGAATTCAAGCATCTGCACGGGGAAAAAAACATCATCTTCCATATAGAGCAATTATTATAAGAGAGGATAAATAAAGGCATCGCCGCGCTGAGATTTATCTTTGTTGTGAAATCCTACCCTCTAAATTAATGAAAGCAACTATAATCAACCGCATATTATACTTAGTCTAAGTTTGTAAGTATCATCATTGAATCTAAAGATATCATATGCTATCTTCATCCATAGGAAATGAGTTGTCAACGTTTTTAAAAGTATGTACACTTTTGTCACATCTGCAGGTGTTCACGTATGATTTAAATTCAAGCATGTAATATGGAGCCATTTTTTATATTTATGAATGATTGATTTAAGTTAATAAGAGGCAACCGTCAACGAATAATGGTTTTAATACCCAATGTTTGTCCAATATACATGTTTATATCAGCTTCTATGTTTTTCGAGCCATAATTATACTCTTTCTAATACATGTGTTTTATGATTTTGTTTGCTTTTATTTGGAAATATTTACTGGGAACTGGTTTCGAATACAATGTAATTTTTATTGTATGAGATTTTCTTTGTTTTTATTGATTGGCTTTCTTATTTATTATTCATTGTACAAATGTAAATTACTGAACAGTTTATTATTTATTTTAGATGCGATTTTTTTGTAGTATTGATATGTTGTATGCAAACATTCCATACTTGTATAGAGGAATGATATGAAAAGATTTAATGAAAGGATTTGAGACATTGTGTATAGAGTTATGACAATCAACTGAATTGAGACGTTGTAGAGAGAGTAAATGAAATTTGATCAGGTGCTCCTAGAGAAACAAAGTAAGTTCTCGCTAATATTTTGTTACTTTTAAATGGAAATTATTTTCCGGATGAGTAACCCAACTTTGCCCCTTTTTCGGTAACTAAGCTCCTTCAAATCCCAGGGCTTAATATTGTGGGATCTATCAGGCATTTCTTTTATTGCTGTTGTTGTTGGTGGGGGGGGGGGGGGGGGGGGGGTTATCGAAGCTAGAGAAATGATCGGGATTCTGCAGATATGATATAAGCCAATTAGCGTATCAGGAAAATTACCCCATGGACAATCACCTCCCGGAAAATTACCCCCCGATAAAACTACCCCCAGGACAATACCCCCCCAGGAAATTACCCCCCGCCCCCGTGGCCTATATTCCTCGAGGACAAATAACCACCGGAAAATTACCCACTAGAACAATCACCCCCCCCCCCCCCGTTGACAATTACCCCCCGAGGACAATTAGCCTACTCCCCACCCCTTAAAATTACCCCCCCTGTTCACTAAAGGGGAAGCTTACCCTGATAATAAGTTGGTTCTAATGAAGGTAATTTTTTCGGGGGTTAATTGTACTCGGGGGGGGGGGGAGAGGCGGTAATTTTCCGGGGGTTATAATTTTCCGGGGGTAACCAATCATATTACTTTCAAAAGAAAGAGAATTTATTGACCATTAAGCATGGAGTTATCCAACTATAATATTGCTTCTTAATCTCGTGAGCTTTTCCGGGGGTTATAATTTTCCGGGGGTAATTGTCCTTTGGGGGTAAGTGCCCCGCTGGTAATTGGGCGGGTGTGATTGCCCAGGGGGTAATTGCCCTAGAACCGCGCATGAGCTTCCTCACCTTATCTTATCTCAGAATTGTGATTAGCGCGTATACAACTATTCTTCCACACTTGAATAGTCAGTTAATATTGATTATGCGCTAAAGAACTGTTCGATGTTACTGTTTCGCCGGGAAAATCCTCTTTCATTGAGTCATATAAATGTTGGGTTTGATGCATACGACTCACAAACTCCATAAAGCTCACGGGTGGTGGACATATCCGGGGGGCGGGCGGAAATTCTAACTTTCTGTCGAGGACGGTCACACCCTGCATCTTACTTTCGTGTAAACTCAGACAGTAGTGTCTCATCTGTACTGACTTCACAACTTATAAATAAAAGCAAGATAATTTTCTCATGATTCGTGTATTTGTTTAGCCTTATGTCTTAATTATGTCTTATGGCTGATACAGCCATATCCTATAGAGAAGACAACTGAAACCATGATCAAAGTCACATGACATAATTAATCTTGATTCATGGTAGGGAATTTACTTTCACTTAAGATCACTGGTTCACATTCAAATAATAATACTATTATATGTACCAGTTAAAGTAAACCATACTACTTTCGACAGAAAGAGAATTGATTGACCATTAAGCATTGCTTCTTGATCTCGTCTTAAACATCACTCACCTGTCTTCATTCTTACCATATTCTAACTATCTCCCGATCTGATCTTAACCGATTCTACCAGCTCTTTTGGGTATTTCCTTGAAATCAACTTTACTATGAGAAAGGGGTTAAGAGCTTTGCCAACTGAGATATCAATTGGTATGAAATACTATACTCTATGATATCGCCAACATTTTTCATACAGTACTGATATTGGTATGCGAACCTAACCTGTCGAGTAAGTCAAGTTTCTTTACATTTATTATTCATTACTTGAAAATGTCAATCCAGTTTGTGTGTGATTGTGAGCTATTTACCTCTCAGCCTTGCTGAGTACACTAAAAAGTGCTTGTTTTGTTATTTTATATGCCAACAATTTTGCAATAAATCAGGGATATGCAGTTACTATAAGCAAATGTAGCACGAAACGTGGGAGAGCGAGAATACTTCCGTGTGTTTTTTTTTAATTAAATGCAGTACATCACTATGTAAATAGAACGACATGGAGAATTCTAAATCTTTTCCCAAAATTATTTCAAACCTGGTCCTTGTGGGGATGTTGGAATTAATTCAGAAAAATAAAAAGACGTGGACTACATTGCGTATTAAAAAAGTGTACCCAACTTTGTTAGCTTCTAATAAATCTACGGTCACAAATGTTCGTACGAATCTCCCTGTTCGTACGAATTCCAAAGTTCGTAGTGATTCGTAGATGGGGCATAGTTTATTACGTACTTATTACGCTTAGTTCGTATGAACGCCGTTTAATTTTTTATATTTTTCGTAAGAATGCCTTGAGTTCTTCTTACGTCAGATTTACGGCCATCTTACGAGTTTTGGTTCTCGCAAGTCGGTCGTACGTGTAACTGACGGCATTCTCAAGTCATTCGTAAGAAAATCTTCCGATTTTTTGTCGGTTTGCAAAAAAAGTGCTGTATAAATGGCATAAATTGTACCTTACGAACGCCTTACGACTGTCAGGAGTCGTTCGTAAGGCGTTCTTACGCCGTAAATGTCCTCTTTGAAGAACTTGAAACGTTCTTACGATCATCGTAAGAAATCGATGCTTCCAGAATTGTCTCTCGACCCTACGAAAGGTACGAAGATCCACGTGGTTCTTACGATGTTAATACGAAGTTCGTCGGCCGCCCTTCGAAAAGGATATTTCGTACGAGGTTCAAAAAATCTTGGACAAGACCATCGACCAGTCTGCGAGCTTACGAACGGTCCACGAACGGTCTACGAACGTTGGTTTCTTACGGCCTACTTAAGAAGATCTTACGAAATGGTCTGAAAATCGTTCGTACGGCGTTCGTAGCAGTTCGTAATTGTATTTGTGACAGAGCCTTATAAGGGTTATAATCTATGTGACATTGACTTATATTTCATTGTAAAGGGTAACGTATACCCTGTCTATTAACACCATATTCATAATTGTGCTGCCACGAATGACTGAGCAGCTGGCTTTTCAAAAAGTATTGTCAAAATCTTCTTGTACCAAGTTTAGGCTGAAGCAATGAATGTGAGTAAAAAGCCATCATGTGTATGTTATCTCATTCCAAAAACAATTGCTCACTTATTTACATTGACTATTAGGTAGTTGGAAGAACAGGTGTTAATATCAAATAAAACTCAAGGAAACGCATATTTCAAGCAAAAATGTTAATATTTCTTCGTTATGATGGTTAAAATCTTGACCGTATTCGCATCGCTTTTTTAAGGTTACCCTTCTCTTGAGTGATACAAAATGGTTAAATTTTAACATCACATGTGTTGCTACTTGCATTTGCGTTTTCATTCGCCATTCGAGAAACACCATATGCTCTCTACGAATGCGAAATGGTGCAGTGAAAAAGAGAGCAAAGAAAACTTAGATATCATGAGACAAGAAGTTAGTAGGCTATTCAAAATAATCGAAGGTTATACACATTTTAAGCAAAGTTCTGTGAAAATCAAGATACATTGCATCATTTTAAACAACGATGCACTGAGGCGCGGGGCATAATTTAACTATTGAATACATTCAAGACCAAAGAAACACGTGCAATTAATGGCCTGATCCACATTCGTTCCATCCGCCCGAACTTGGTACAAGGGGATTTTGACAACAATTTTTTTAAAGACCCTGATGCTCAGTCACTTGTGGCAGAAATGGTATGAATATGGTGCCATTGGACAGAAGACAAGTTACTTGTCATCATGAAATAAATTTCAAAGTCATATTAGTTATGACTTTGTGATTAGGAACTACCAAAGTTGGGTACATTTTTTGTATACACACTGTATAACTTATTAATTATAACAAGGCGTATATGTATGATATTGATAGTAGCGAGTTGGTTTGAGTACACTGTATGTTAAGTCCCGTATGTTAATGTCAGTTTGTAGGCCTGGCTGGCGTACCAGCACAATTATCATCGCTTCACTTAAAGTTGAGGTCGTAAGCAATATATGCAAACGACATTGTAAACACACTATTGGTAACTATCGTCCTATATCACTTTTGTCATGCTTCTCAAAAATCATGGAGAGATTAGTCTATGATCGTATATACAATTTTGTATCTAAACACCATATATTACATGATAATCAATTTGGATTTTGAACCCATTATTCTACTGACCATGCTTTAATATCTGTTCATGATATCATTGTTAATGCCTTGTATTCAAAACAGTTTATATTTGGTGTCTTTATGGACCTGAGTAAGGCGTTTGATACCATTGATTTTTCCATTCTCTTTAAGAAATTAGTTAATTATGGTATCAGAGGTATTGCATTGAATTGGATTAAGAGTTATTTTTCACAAAGGTACCAATTTACTGAATATAATGGATACAGTTCTACCAAATTACTGATTAAATCTGGAATTCCTCAAGGGTCAAATTTAGGCCCCCTATTTTTCCTTTTATATATAAATGACATATGCAACTCTTCTCATTCCTTAAAATTTGTACAATTTGCTGATGACACTTCTTTGTTCTTAAGCCATAATAACTTATACTCACTGATAGACCAGTTTAATGAACACATGAAGAATGTATCTCTGTGGTTAAAGGTAAATAAACTATCGCTTAATTTAGACAAAACCAAATGTCTTTTTAGAACAGCTCAGTGCAACAAAAGAGAATTGAAAAATCAAGTTCCACCATTATATATTGATCAAACAATTATTGAAAAAGTCTCAAATATTCAATTTTTAGGTATTCTCATAGATGAAACATTGTCTTGGAAATCCCATATTGCCGTGATCTCTACAAAGATTAGTAAGACTACAGGATTATTGTCAAAGCTGAAGTATTATTTACCTGGAAATGTATTGTTTATGATTTATAATTCACTCATTCTCTCTTATTTGTCATATGGTAACATCGTGTGGGCAAATACAAGTCATTCTAAGTTGAAACCCTTATTTTTACTTCAAAAGCGTTGTCTACGATATTGTACAAACTCTCATTATTTGGCCCATTCTAAACCTTTATTTAGACAGTTAAATACCCTCAATATTTATAGCCTAAATACATATCAAAATGCTGTGTTTGTATTCAAATGTATTAAAGGTAATGCACCATCATCTTTTGCCACTATGTTCCAAACTAACTCTAAAATTCATAAATATAATACTCGAAATAGTCTAAAGTTACACATTTGGAATATTGATAAACAGTACATGCAACAATCGGTAAGGTATACAGGGCCCACAGTATGGAATTCTCTTCCATCCTCTCTCACTCAATATGTTTACTTAAACTCATTCAAGAAAAATCTTAAAATATATCTATTATCCCTATAATTTGTTTTAGTTTAATACCTATTTTAAAATAATATATAATTTGTAAATTACCATAAGAGAGAAAGAAGGGGGAGGGGGGAGGTGGTGGTGGGGGGGGGGGGGGGGGTGGGGGTAGGGAGGGAGGGAGGCGTAGAACAAATACATGCGCAATACTCATTATTATGTTATTATATCTGTGTAATTATTTTATTCATTTGGACGCCTGAATCAACAAGCTAACATAAGCTTCCTACAGGTGCTCCCTTTTCCTTCTACTCATTTTCAGTTTGTTTAAATTAATTTAACACAATGCTCATGATTTGTATATTTTAAACTGTCTGTACTTTATCACATGTATATATTTGTATGTTTTTTAACGGAAATAAAGTCTTTTGAATTGAATTGTGATTGTTGTTTAGGTTTTATAGGACCCGCTGGAAATAGGCTCCTAATCAGCTTTCACGCAGTCTCTTGACAAGGTATGTCTTATTTTATTTTATTCTTATTCATTTCACATGCTTTAATTATATTCACATGTCGAATATTGATGATATTTGATAATCGCTGGTTGTCATGTCGTGGTTCAGTGAATCTCTCTCTCTCTCTCTCTCTTTCTTTCTCTCTCTCTCTCTTTTCCACTATATATATCTAACTCACTCCCTCTCTCATCCCTCTCTCTCTCTCTCTCTCTCTCTCTCTATCTCTCTCTCTCACTCTCTCTCTCTTTTCAAGTTAATTCACGCGGGATTACTGTAACCCTGTAATTCTGAGGAAAGATGTTTGCTTTCCTTTGAAATACGAAAGAAATAAATTGACTTAATTGAGACTAGAGTTTTAAGATTGACTTTGGTCAAAGAGATAACGCTCGTGGAATTCAAATCATTTATATTTTGCACTTAAAACTAGATTTGCAATATTATGATGGAGTTACTATTCTTGGACTTAATTGTCTATCAAACTTAATGACCGTTTGACTGAATAAGTGTACGACTTCCTGAATAACCATATGCAATTGAATTTGTATTGTATTGTTTTATTGCATTCTTATTGCAGTTTTGTATCAGTGGATTGGGATTTGGATTGCAATTACAATGTTTGTAGGCCTACGCATAATTATGTCTAAAGCCCCATTGCACTACTGTACTTTCGCCCTCTAGCAAACAATGACTATAATCGGTCACCGTTGGTCCCCCATGATCCCCTTTTTCTTATGTTATTTGAGATCTGATTTGGTGGATAACAGTAATTGATCATACCTGACACGAATTTCGGTACCAAATAGAATTTTACATTTTTTCAGCTTTTTTAATTTTTTTGTCTGCCCTTTAAAAAAAATGAAATGTGCAAGGATACATGAAAGACAAATTTTATAGTACATGAGTATTGAATCAGACGCATGCAATACTGTTACTTCCTCATTGTATTATACTCAAAACGCATATGAAACCAAAAGTGAATTCGATCCTTGATGTAAATGCGAGCAATAACTAGCATGATATGGCATTTCGGTGGTATAAATAATTATGTAGTATTCAAATAAGATCCTTTTCCTTTCCCAACCAACATCTTTCTTTTTCTCAAAACTTTGGTTTAACACTCAAGGGGGAAATTATGTGATTATCAACTAACAATTTACAAATCAAATTTAACAATCTAAGACCCTAACAAGGGCCTAATAGTATGAAATTCCAAAAATAATTTAGATATTTCAGAGAGGGAGAGAGATAGATATAGCAATAGAAGGGGAAGGAGGGGTGGGTGATGTAGAGAGAGGGAAAGGCAAACTACGAATACTCAATCCCTGTCATATATATATAATTTTGATTCGATATTTATTGTGGAAATTCGTATGTAATGGTTGAACATAATTTAGATATAAAGACATAACTTTGTCATTGTAGGGGGGAGGCCGTCTTTTTTCTAATACAAACATTTCCGTCTCTACATTTTGCCAATATCTCCACTATCAAAATGTGCACTGATATGTAAAAATCACAAATACTTTAGTGCCCGAATAAGAGATAATGTTTTGTCAAATGTTTGTGTGTTTGTTTGCTTGCCAGTTTGTTCTTTTCAAAATACTCAGGGGTGCTGAACTTATGCCTATTATATCTGATAAAGATACAATGTCCCTTTTGCAGCCAACATCAAATTCTGTGGAACTTTGCAGGAATTATGATTATGTCTTGTATGTCCTATCTGTGAAATTTAAACATTAGCAGTGTCCTAATATTCAAATTATGCAAAGAAACACGTTTGCTTGCTAGACTTCACTGTCGGACACTATTGAGTGACTGACAGGTTTTTTCCATATTTGGTAATAACATACATAAATGAGCTGTAAAGGGTACATGAGCATTTGTCTACGTCAATAACCCACTTCTTGTAATGGCCAAAATTAAACTGATTGAATCTTTGCGCAGCATAAAACGTACGACCATTCGGTACTATGGTCTGGAAAATCAGAGTATTACTTACTGGCTCTATAGCTCCTAAGTCGATTCGACAAGTAATAGTCTTATTTTCCCACTTAAAGACATTTTCAAGCCCCCCCTTTTTTTTAGGGAAGTTCTAAATTAGTATTGTCTTTCAAATGCCGTTGGAATTAAACCTTTTCATTTGTTTGGCCTGCAAATGGGACATAGTACCTTTAATATGAAACAAAGATATTTTCGAACTTACTTGTAATTATTCATGATGTTGATACTGCTTTGATTATGATCATGATACCACGGTAGATATATTGATTTTGTTTCACATTCTTTAGTTTTGAAGCTTGACCGAGAGATAAGCAGTCCATAACTCATCATGGTATCTATCTCTGCACACATATCAGGTATAGTAATTGTCATTTACTAGAATCGTCCAATCTTACTTTATTACTCGAACGTCAGAATAAGCTGTCGAAAGCAACTAGGCCTTTACAAGTTGAATGAGTGTTATCATTAACGTATAATGGTCAGGTATTCCTACTACATGCTTCATGTGGTTATGTTAATGGAATACAAGGCCTCTGAGAAAATGTGCATTGTTAGCACGGTTTCTATAACACTACAGTCTGTTGGGGAAAATGAGTATGGTAAATCGGTCACTCAAAGATATTTAATTTTTTGAGGCACTTCATGATCGTTTTGAAGCGTAATTTTGTTACAGCTTCAATATTACAGCATATCATCACAGACATTGATAACACGTAGGGCAATGCATCTCAGATTTGTAAAACTGGAAACATTGTTAAACAATATTGGACGTTCATGCCCTCCTAAGTCACGTACTTAATAGTTTTCGATATAATTATATTCATATTAAACTAATGTGTTTCATTAAGTCTGTGATTAAGCTACTATATAATCTGGAATCAATCACGTTTGGGTGCTGGGACCCGTTTCACAAAGCCCTTTTTCAATGACAAATGACAAAATTCAGTGACAAATCTGCTGATAACCAATCAGAAGCAAGGATTTCAGTAGCTTATAACAAAAACTGCCATTTGTCACTGATGAAAAGCTTTGTGAAACGGGACCCTGGTCGGACTCTAATTTGACAGTCAAACGCAATTCCATAAATCTAGAGCAGAGCCTTAGCTCTAATCTCTGGTCCTGAGCAGCTAAAGCACAGAGCCTATGATGTTCAGTAGACCGTGCAGTTGACATAGTCTCTTATTCCAGACACTCTGCCATGTATTAGTTATGACTGGCAAGGGTTTGTGTCTGCATGCAAACTATATAGTTTGATTCAACCGATTGATTCAGATGTATTTCATCACTTTTTACCTTACAGGCTTGCAATTAACCATTGCTGTATGCCTACTGTGTGTCATCATCACTACGTTACTATGGTGCGTGTGGTAAGTACATGTACATGTATGTTCGTGTTATATCATTCTCAAAAATTCCTCTGTCGCATTCTGACATTCCTACTTTAAAAACTCTTATTGCCAGGGCCGTAGCCAGAGTTTGATGTTTGGGGGGACACATACATGTAATCGATCGACGACCTGGTGAGGGGTTTTAAAAAACTTCAACCGATCTTCTTCTTTTTTTTGGGGGGGGGGGGGGGGGCGGGGCACGTCCCCCGTGGCTACGGGCCTGCTTATTGCGAAATGATATACCTGGATAGATCAAGAAGATCTAGGTCGTATCGGGAACGGGGAAGAGTATTTCGTCATATCTACGATGGTGAGAGCCCCAAATATTCACAGTGTCTTGTCAGCTTGAGTCTATGGCGATCTCATTACGTCTCTATTACGTTCTTATGGCGTCCTAATATGCGACCGACGGCGTCCGAGAGAAAGACCAGGGAAAGTAACTTGGGAATTATCGGGGAGACTCTGGAGATCCAGCAAATACAGCCTAACGGACATGACAATATATATATATATATATATATATTTTTAAATTTTAGATTGCACATTTCCTTATAGGCAGGCCTAAAGTTGAGCGTAATGCACATTACACGTTTGTCCACTGTTATGTTTGCTTTAGATCGCTCATTAATTTGGTTATATAAATCTCTTATATTTAGTCTTTGCTACATTCATCGCCATTAAATACCAAACATAGAATCTCAAATGCTTGTAGCTTGAAATGATGAGAACTACTAATAGGATTCGACCTTTTGACCAAAATCATAGTTGCCAAGTTTTGCCCCAAAAGTAAGATGTTAAGATAATTATACGTATGGGCCTACACGAACTTCAAAATATCGATTAAAAGAATCAAATGAAGCTTTTTCTACTATTTCCTTCGACATTAAGCTTGAAAAGGTAGCCCAAATATCCCTTGACTTATCACCGATTTTATGATATTTGATTTTCCTTGGAATTGCCCAATGCCAAGCAGTTCAGAGATATAGCGCCACCTACTATAATCGGACAATCGTCAGAGTGCTATTTCACAAGAGTCCAAATGTTAGATTCAAGTTAACTACATTCACGAATTCTTCTTTAAAAAAAAAACCCATATACGTCACGTTACACGACGCTTGTAGCCATTTTCTTTTATTATGGATATAACCGAGCGGCTAAACTAACCAGCGCTCATCAAGCAGGATAGTAACGGGCTGGGATTCGAACCTCGTACCTTGTGATCTACAGTCTGTTGACTTTTTCAGTAGACCAACAACTTCTCGTAGACTTATCTTCTTAAATGAAAACGAAAACAAAATACAAAATATAATTTGATAAAGATTGATATAAATTGATGGATGGGGTTCTGTTCAAGTGGATGGTATTATTTCCTGGTACATTGCACTTCAGTATTCAAACACTGGCAACTATGTAAAGTTCGTGCAAAATCAATTCCGAGTTCGAAACTTGATCAGAGTGCATGTCAAGCAAAATGGCTTACATTCAAACCACCTCCGAATCATCAGATGAATTCTTGTTTGTTTGTTTGTTTGTTTTTATTTCCGAAATACATATATATACATACAAGTTTTAAAAAAACATATATATAAAACACATTTCAAACGATAAGAAAAGTAAGTAAATGTGTTAAGTATAGACAAACGGTTGGTAGCCCATACATTTAATTCTTGCTTAATCTCTCTCAATTTTTGCCTAATCTTTCTCAGTCTCATCGGTGCGACCAGGATATAAATGTAATTTTTTGAGCCACAAGTGCACTTAACTCAATATAAATTAGAGTTCGTTGGTTTGTTTGTTAGTTTGTTTATTTTATTTTAGCACGGTGGCATACTTCAGCCAATTGCTGTTCTTTAGCATGGCCGTGCATATAAAAAGCAATCACAATTTTACAAATAAAGATTATTGATTATAATGGTTTACATACAATGTTAAATGAAACATACACATATATCTATATAAAAATTATGTACAAATGGGTTAGAAGGCGATATATCCAAACAAGCCCTAATTTAAATAGAAAAGAATACGAACAGAAAAAAAATAGAAGAAAAACAAATCAGTTGTTTTTATTTGCTATTAAAAGTCAAACATGATATTACAAATATTATAAACTACTTTTGAAAGTAAAGTAAGTTGGTTTATATTTATATTTGACACCCTTCTGGATCCAAACAGAAATTGATTTGAATCCGGAAACTATTTATACACTTCTTTTATATCTTGCTCCTGGTCAATGAAAACCTATACGATAAAAAAACTTGCATGACAATATAATAATATTCTACTATGAAATAATGAAACAATCCCTTTAAACAGTCGGGCCATTAACCATTAAAGTAATTATATTTGATCGTGGGAAATATGATTATGGAAATGTGTGTAATACGTACATCTATTTATAGGTGAACAATTTAAATGACTTATTTGACCACTCGAAAAGAAGTACCACTTCCTCATACGACTTTGTAACTATCTCTGATTTATTCTTACAAAAAAGGATAAAACGATACCGGAAACCAAGACGAAGGCAGAGTAAAATCGATATGGAGTATGCTGTCAAGTTTTCTTATCCGCGAAGACTGACTCACTCTAAAACGGGTAACGGAGATGCAATCACAGTGACTGGTATGTATCACTCTGAAAACCGCTTCCTCTAAAAAAAAAAAAAAAAAAAAAAAAAGGGCATTTTTAATACTCTAGTGGAGATTGAATAGAAATAAATAAGGCTAAAAATATATGATAATTATAAGGGCCTATAAACCCTCGTATGTGTATTGTAATTTCTTTGTCAGATTATTTATAATAATAATATGTCTTACAACAGAATAAATAGACTCCGAAAATCATGCCTAATTTACAACATGGCCATTCTTCTAGTAAAAGATGGTTTGGATAAAAACATAATTGATAGAACTACACCAGAGCTACATAATTACTTGATAGATATTATCCTTTCATTTTAATGAACACTTTTTTGTTTTTGATGTTGTTGTGACCATATTTACAGTCTCTCGTTTGTTTTAAGTATTAAGATACCTTGATGTCTGATACTTTTCTTATTACCATACAATTATAAATATTTTGTAAACTTGCAAACATTGTTGATTTATATTATTTGTTCAAATGATACACTCTTGTAATACCGTGGTACCTCCGCGGAGATTATAGTCTAGGCGTTAAACGGAGGGATACATGATGTTTCTATTGATAACTATTAAATGAAGCCACCTTGTGTATAGTTAGCTAATCCCGTTGTTATGATATCAAATTGAATATTACACGATGCAGACAAAACTTCGGCGATTGTATGTATCACCCAGAGCACTCCGAAGGTTGAACCACGGTCTGACAGCATGAGACTAGCACACTCTCATCCTCCAATGGATGCAGCCGGTTCTCAGGAAACAGGGTTCATCGACTTCAAGCATAGGGAGGAGGAACCATCACCGGATGGTCAGGGAGATGAACAGATGGTACAATATAATATTTTTTGTTTGCCTGTTTAATTTGCCAACTTAATTTTGTTTGTCATGTACTGTAGGTCGCTTTTATGACTGTTTTGTTTTTGTTTTTGTTTTTTAGTTTTTTTATATATAAAATATCAAAAATATCTATTATTCTACTGGGGATTATCCTCGACAAGCCCCTGGCTTTCGCTGGTCCCCCACATGTTTGTTTAAAAATGTTTTATATCTACCTGTATTTAGTTGTTCTGTGTTTATGGACATTACATTTTGTTCGCTATTTGTTCCTCTTAATATTATTGTTTGTTAATTTGTGTTACTTTGAATTTGTTATATGTCTGAACATGTATGTATATTTGTTTTGTATGAACCACATGTGGAAATAAAACCTGAACTTGAACTTGAACAGAGAAAGGAGGATGCTGAGGTAGAAGAGATGAAGAGGGAGGATGAATCAAAAGGCTTCAATCATCAAGAAGACATGGAGTCCAATGGACATACAGAAGAAGCTACCATCGGTCCTGTATCAGTCGAGGAGTTTGCAGACCATGTCAAGATAATGAAAGATGACAGTACAACTTTCGACGATGAATGGGCCGTAAGTTATCTTCAACTCAGAATAAATAGAATGAAGGGGCATATTAGTTCAAGATGTACATGCGTGTATTCTGTTAACACTAGATCATATATTTATCCTAACCTCTTGAAAGTATAGGAACATACTTGTGTTGTATTTTGGTTGAATTTGCCATGATATTGGAAAACCAAGAGACTTGACCATTCGTTGTTGTTTTTCCTTTTCATTTCATTCATTTGTCGAACGTACATAACTGATTTGCCCATCACACAAATTAAACACTCTCGCATTTCCAAAAATACTGAACATGAGGGGCATACTAGGAAAGTATTCACTAATCATTTCGATTATTTGATTTTGTTTCTCTAAACTAGGTGTTTCTGTTACGATAATTCCCCTTATACCATTATGTAAGGCAACGTTTTACTTCACTTCATTTAATTAAATCACTTGATCAACACAAACATTGCTATCTTCCTTTGTGTTGGCCCGATAATTCTATGTCTAATGAATTCACTCATCCAACCCATTTCTCCGAAAGGTAAAACAAACAAAAAGTTTCTCTGAACCGCAGATAACCCTTTTGTCTATCGAAAAATGACTTATATGATATTTATAATTTATGTTTATTTACGTGTATTTTCAACCATGACATCATGTTTGCGTTCGACGACATTTGCTTAAAGGTATTACAAAGTTTTGGTATGGGGTCATGAATTTGGTTCAAATTAACATATTGGAAGCATAATGCGTTCCTACAATATTCATTGATCGTTGTCCCGATTGAAATCGAGTCTAAAGTTATGAAATTATAAATAATAAACTCTGTATGTTGTATAGCTCCCTTTCAAGGTCAAGATATCAATTTAGCTATGAAAAAATGTTTCTTGACTAAAATCGACCGATTAGCTATTCCCGTTTGGAAATTATATTTCACAACTACATATTCTGAGATTTTCATGGTCGCAGCTACCATTGTACGGCCGTAGGCGCTATTTACCGGGAGCACCGGTACATTTTTATATTCAAATTTTCTCAAAAACTGAAGTGTTTTAGGGGTTAATTTTTTTAGTGCTTATACTACAACTACAGGGGCATCTAAATATCTCAAAATTGTAAAGATTCACTATCCACCCAATTTTCAAAATTTCCCAAAACTTTGTATTACCTTTAATGCTCAATATTACTGAAGGCCGCGTTCTTAATAAGTTTATAGAGAGAGAGGGAGAGAGAACTGCGTCATAAGATTTATAATCTGTTGTCATGTTTAATGTTACAGCGACTGTACGACCACAGATACAAGTTACAGACCTTTGCAATGATGGAAGCAAACTTCAAGAAGAACCGCTACAAAAACATTCTTCCTTGTAAGTCAACAACTTTTCTACCAAAACCTAAAATGTTATTCATCATCGTTAGAGAGTTTGTTACTCAGGTAGAACTTTTTTTGTGTTTGCGTTTAAATTAGAAAATTAAAAAAATGCTCGTACGTTAATGATCTTTAAGGGAATTAAGTTGAGCAAAGTTGTAGCACAAACTTATCTCTATACGTTATCAATAAAACATAGATCTTTATTGTTCATGTCTTACGTTTTTACTCAATCTAGTTTATTTATTCGATATCAATGATCTGATTAATCATATGTTTATTTAAAGATGACCACGCTCGAGTGATTCTTGACCTGGTCGGTGATGACCCTCATAGTGATTACGTCAATGCTAGTTACATCCAGGTAAGTGAGGGCTCTTAAAAAAACACATGCCATTTAAAATAGGGAGGATAAAGATAACTGTTAAGGACATGTAAAAAGTTGATTAGCCGAAAACTATTCTTAAAATGTATCTTGAGCAAAGTGCTTTATTGAGGTGAAAAGGGTCTTTATATCTTTTTGGTTTTATCCCTCTAACAAACAAGAATATGTGTCTCCTTTTATATAGTGAAATGAAGTGCATATGCAATGCAGGTCAGGAAGGGTTCTATAATAACTGTTTTACTTAGAGGGGGGGGGGGGGCTTGGGGTTAGGGTTTCTTGCATTTTCTACACGTGCCTCGCCTTTTTTTTTTTTGGGGGGGATGGGGTTAAAATGTTTTTGTTTGTGGGGGAGACCTTGACTCCGCCAGCTTGAGCCGCCCCAAATCCCTCAAGAACCGCTAATGATGCCTGTTGCACACGAGGTACGTTATCAATACATATATTATACATTTTAATATCAATAACCTTTTAAAATATTTATTTGCAGAGTTTCACAAAGGAAAATACCTACATCGCATCTCAGGGTAAGCAAAGCGTACTTAAAAAGTAACAAGTCATGTGATTTGACTGAAAAGGTGCAATCTTTAAAGTTATGGGGAAAAGTGCAAAAGGAATAACCCACTTCAGTCAAGGCGGCTGCTCTACCCTCCATCAGAATGATGCAGCCCTCTGTTAGTCCTCACATCATATAAGCTTACTAGCTTTGTTTTTAATTGCACTGGACTTAGCATATTTTACTGTAAATTAACAAGTGCTATGTCCTCACACCATTCCAGCAATTAATGTCACTCATTGTGGTTACTCGCCTCACCTACTATCCCAGTATAGCTTCCTCGAAAAGTAAGCTCCCAAAGGGTTTACCCAACCGAGTACCAAGTACCCAGTTATTAGAAAAAGATAACACCGTCTTGTAGAGTTGTGTAATGTCTGAACACTTCTTCAAACTTTCCCCAAAGCTTTATGAGTTAATTACTAAACTAAAGTACGAACTTGTAATTGTTATAGTTGTGGAATTAAATTAATGAAAATGTCCCAATGCGTGAAGTACAACCTTAACATGTTTAGAAATCCCAACTGCTCTTAAACATCGTTTGATTTTAAATGTTTGACTAGAGATAGCTGGTGTAAAGTTGTATACATGTTATAGGGAAGTTTAACATAGAATCTATTTATTTCCTTGAACAAAATACATCTTTCAAATATGACAGTGTAACACGAAGGCCCTCCTGGCATCAAGTTCATAGAAGACGGTGCAGAAGAATAAAAGTTTGAAGAAATCCAATAAGGAAAAAGTTCTGAACGTGGACGTTAATATTGGGTAGATCAAGAATGTGGCGCATACAACTATAGAGATATCAGCTCCGCCCAATGAACCCTCTCTCTCTCTCTCTCTCTCTCTCCCTCTCGCTCTCTCTCTCCCTCTTTTTCTCTCTTTCTGTCTATCTATCTATCTAGGACCTAATGTGACTTCGATAGCTGATTTTTGGAGGATGGTTTGGCAGAAAGAGGTGGAAACTATTATCATGGCGACCAATCTGGTAGACAAGGGAAAGGTACGAAATGTGCAATTTGTCTATTAAGTATTGTCTTTTCTCCCTCATTGCTGTCCATGTGCATCCACATTGATTCTTAACTATCTATAAATCATCATTGCAAGCAATCTCTCTCTCTCTCTCTCTCTCTATCTCTCTTTCTGTCTCTCTCTCTCTCCCACACTCTCGCTACCTAAATACGGGGGCTGAGATACGTTTTTTCCAATCACCCTTCAAATTTACCAGTGATGGTTATTACTTTGATATGATTTGATTCAGACAGCATAAAGCATGTCTTGGAACTGAATTACAAAATAAAAAGGCACAAATATAATACCCTGGTATAGTAATTGTACTGAGGATCATTTTGTGCCATACATTATATCACTTTAGCTTGCACAGATATGTGATATTGTCTTTTGTTCGTTGATGTATTCGATTTCATATTTACACCACTTTTAAATGCATTTACGTAATTGTGTGAACTGCAATACTCTTTCGCTACTTAAATAAAAATTCGGTAGTTCACGTACACAGAATATTTGTCGTAAAAGGCTAAATCCTACAGATATATTGTATTACATCTCCTTTGTGTTTTTACTTGTAGGCTTATTAGTGTGGTTGTATGTTGCTGTTGTTTTTTATTTTTTACTTTTCACTGTTTGCTTTAATTAGGATATATGGCATTTACATATTTGTATCATATACATTTTACTCATTTCGCTATTTTTTATGTTCAAATCTTTATTTATAACCTGGTTTGCAATTTTTTGTTTGTTAAAATTGTATTTTGTAATTTTTTTTAAAAATTTATATTTTGATGTGTTGATAAAATGTATTTACTTGTTTTTGTCATGAAGGGCCTCAACGAAAACCAGTATTTATTTGCTGATTGGGCTACCCTTCTTTTTAAAGATGTGCAATAAATAAATAAATAAATAAAAGTACAACGTTTGTCGTTACAGATCAAATGTGAGAAATACTGGCCTGACCAGGGTGAGGAGATGTATTTTGAGGACATAGTAGTGACGTGTGAATCTGAGGTTCATGGCATACATGACGCCAGACGAACGCTTGTTCTTCACAAGGTATATCACTAAAACAGGATTTTATTCCAAGTCACTAGAACATGATGGACAAAGAAAGAGGACAAAATATACAGTGTGGTAGACAAAGGAACATCCCTGTTCTACACATTTTTACATAATAGCAGTGAAGGGATGTTCCTTTGTCTACCACAGCAATTGTTGAGGGTAGAATGAGGAATTGTATATTTTGTCCTCTTTCTTTGTCCGTCATGTTCATAGTGAGTCCTTCCTAAAGAATTCAGGAACAATACTGTTCGTATTGCTAACCCTGTGATAACATACAGGGCCTCCATGTGCATGATAATTCAAACGCTATTACCTGATAAATAAGTGAAAGATTTCTTCTGCTGTAGTATATTTTCTCCTCTACTCTAATCCTCCCCCGTCTATCTCTCGCTGTCATTTTTGCTTTTAATTTTCCCTCCTATCTTCACCCAATCTTTCGGTTTCTACTTTCTCTGTCTCTTTCCCGTTGTTTATACATTATTAAAATTGTGCTGTGAGGCCCCCCTAAAATGAGGAGGCTATTATCTCATTGTAAGCACAAATTCTTTTAAACATTCCGTTTGAATACTCGGGAATGGAAGGAAAATTCAAACATCAAGAGATAATTGAATAATAGCATGTTGTTCAAGTTTATGTTACTGCCCCATACACCAGTATAACAAATGTGTTTCCCCCTATATAATACCCTTCCCCATCCTCATTGATTTTGCTGTATCTTCTTTAACACGTACTAGGACGAAGAGGTTCGTTGCTTGGATCACTTTCATTTCACTCGCTGGCCAGATAAAGGAGTGCCTAGGAATGTATCCGTACTACTCAGGTTCATCCAAGAGGTCAATCAGTCACGTGCTGATAAATCTACACCTCTATTGGTTCATTGCAGGTACATCATAAGGAACACATACAACAGATTATTTCATTTCAGAACATGGCTTGAGAAAGAGAATGAATGTAGGGTAACCATTAACATTGTGTGTATTCAGAAATGGGTTTCCATGGGATTTTACATGGAGATTTCTATATTGAACGACAGGAGAATGACAAATACTGTCATAGACATGATCGTGTGAAATTTGATTTTTGGAATGCTTGCAAGCTTGATGATACTGTAAAAGAAAAGTTCCTATTTGTTCGCTATTATGGGGCTTTCACATATACACTCCGGGGCCCGTACGGCGAGTAAAAACAGACATTTTGGGAATTCTCCCGGCGTTTTTATCTGACCTTGAGCCCGTAGAAAGCCCGTAAAGGGCCCGTAGGGCACCTTACGGGTCCCCTGCGGGCTCCGGACGGTGCCCGGACGGGCCCCTCACGATTTTGGGGGTCAATTCTCATGAAAAATCTTTACGGGCGCCTTGCGGTGCTCAAGGGTTCCGTACGTGTACCCTACGGCGCCCTCACGGGTCCCTCAAGAGCCCCGGGTGATATGCAAAACAACAGGCGTCTGCCGTCCGGGGGCAATTTAAAATGAATATTGCCCGTGCGGGTCCCTCACGGGGGCATCTCGAAATGTACCAGAAGACACATACAGAGTGAGTCAGAAAAAATGTACCACTTTTTAAAAGTTGTATTGTTTGAAGTATGAATATTTAATCATGAGTTTCATGATATTGTGGATGTTGTGCTTCATGATGATGATGATGATGATGAGGATAATGATGATGATGATGATGATGAAGATTAAGATGATGACAATGATGATGATGATGACATGATGGTGGTGGTGAATGTGTACAAAAGGGAAAGATTTTTAGGGTTATGCCACCTAAACATTCAGCGACCTTGATAAAAATCAATGCTCAATCAGAAAAGGGGTAATTATGACAAAATTGTCACCGTGTGTGTTATGTGTGTTGTGCGTGCGTGCGTGTGTGTGTGGGTGTGTGTGTGCGTGTGCGCGTGTCTGACTGTCTTTGTTCAATGCACTGTTTTATTCCTCACCCAGTAACTTGGCGCAAGTGAGATCTGGCAGTCTTGTAAAGATTGTCTGATATTCAGTGATGCATGCAGATATTCAAATGAAAATGGTACCTAAGTGTACTGGGAGGATAACTCCATTAACATATATCATGAAACTCATGATTAAATGTTCATATTTCAAACAATACAACTTTTAAAAAGTAGGACATTTTTTCTGACTCACTCTGTAGTTCAGTGCACAGCACGGCACCCGGCCGGGCCCCGGCAGGGCACCTTACGGGAGCCATCGGTACACCCGCTCATCGGACGGAGCCCGTTAGGTTACCGGCCGGCACTCGGCCGGCACCCTGCCGGCACCCTTACGGGCGCCTTGCATTTCACTCGACCAATTTTCTCCGGGCACCTCCCGGGCACCGCAGAATATGTGACCACACATGCCGTAGAAATGAAAATCGGACGGTTCCCGTACGGTCTCTAACTCCACGGCAAGCCGCCGGGTAGGGAAAATCGTACGGGGCCCGGTTTATATGTGACCTAGGCATAACCTTGAAAAGGTTGACATTCATTTTCAGGGGATAATTCCTCTATGCTCATTGCTAAAATAGAACTGGGAGTGTTTCACAAAGATCTTAAGTTGAACTAATCTCTAAGTTATGGAAAGCCGTTAGCATCTTTGAAAAGTTATTTTAAAAGGCATAAACTGTTGATTCAAATCATTCATAATTTCTATCATCAAGGAACTTTCATGTTCTTGTTATAGAATTTATGAAAAGTCTAAAATACTCAAAATTTTGCTTTTTAATATATTTGATTTTAAAAAGTGGCTCTCTCAATAATGTTTAAGTCCGACTTAGAGTTAATTTCGACTTAGGATCTTTGTGAAACACCCCCCCCCTCCCTGGTGTTATACTAAGATAGTTATTATCTGTTTGTCCCTAGTGCTGGGGTGGGTCGTACAGGAGTGGTGATCGCGTTGGATAATGAGATGCAAAGAGCCAAACAAACTGGATTTGTTGATATTTTCAACTTCGTTCGAGCGATGAGACAATGCAGACCACAAATGGTTCAAACACCAGTAAGTAGCCAATACCATACACATGTGTCTTCCAGTTGTTTTGCTTGCACTAACGCATATCCTTAATTCTTCTTTCAACTATATACGTAATACATTAATCAGTTTATAATGTGTGCGAGTCTGTGTTTGTACATTTTCTTTTTTTCCTGGTCTTTCTTCCTGTTTGTTGTTTTCATGATTATATTTACATTTGCTCGAATAACCAATAGTTAAACCGTGTTGTGTTATTCTTTAGGAACAGTATAAATTCATCCATGACGCCATGTTGGAATTTCTTGTCGGTCATGACACTATGATACCACGTGATCGATTTTGATTTCACTAACACAAATTCTTAATTCACCTTTTAACCACCTGATTATACAACCTAAATTGACCAGTTTATAATATGTGCCAGTATGTGTTTGTATATCTTCTTTTTCCAGATATTTCTTACTGCTTGTTGTTTTCATGATTATATTTATATTTACTTGAATAACCAATCGTTAAACCGTGTTTAGGAACAATATGAATTCATCCATGACGCCATGTTGGAATTTCTTGTCGGCCATGACACTATGATACCACGTGATCGGTTCATCGAACATTTCGCTGACTTGCGGACCAAATCAGATCAAGATGTCACCGTGACTAAATTAGACCAAGAATTTGAGGTACAGTAATACGGACATTGCCTATGAGAAGACTGGGTGAAAGCGAGTATTTTCTTTACAAGTGAAACTTTTTCTAGGAAGTCTAACATTCAAAAGTATTGTCCTAAGTCTAACATTCAAAAGCATTGTCCTAAGTCTAACATTCAAAAGCATTGTCCTAAGTCTAACATTCAAAAGCATTGTCCTAATGGCGGACTGATGAATTTTAATAAGTCAGAATAAGGAAAGCTTAGTTATTTATTTCCAGTTCGTTACTTTGCCACGGACCATTGATGGCCTAGTGGTAGAGTCGTTGCCCGGCAAGCAGTAGATGGCAGGTTCAAAACCCGCTTGATCCAAGATTCGTTCTGACTTGTTTTCTATTACGAGATCGAGCACGCTATCTTTATCCACTCGGTGCAAACTAAACATTTCTTTACAACAATTGAAACTTCACCCAGGAAGCCTAACATTATCGGCGTTATCATATAGGTTTCGAGATTCATAAGTCATATAAAATAAAACAAATTAATAGAAATTGTACATTAAGAGCTGTCTTTTATGACGAGAAGGTCGTTGACTGTTTTAGATGACAATAATGCTCGAAGTGGGGGAAGGAATATAAAAAGGAAGAAAGGTTTAAATAACGTAGAAAGAGAAAGGCCATGGCATTGTAGAATACATGAACAAACTGATGTATGGAGCAATCAATGTATTGTAAATTCGATAGTTCACCGGTGCATGTCTGTGAGGGTGTAATGTCGAGAAACCAACTGGTCTGACAATATTATTAGAAGAGATTCAAATATTAACCCGAGGACCGCTATGAGTCATGCCCTCAGATGACGTAGCTACCTATTACCACATTAAACTACTAATATACTGTCATGGGGCCTAACTCTAAGTTTTCTCTCTTCTAGATCATGAACAAAGTTTGTCATGAGCCACCGATGGACGCCACTAACGTTGGAAAATTGGAAGAAAACGCATCAAAGAATCGCTACCAAAACGTCTTGCCTCGTAAATATAATTTCAAACATGGTTTTAGTCATAGACATCAATCACCGGGGACGGGGCAATAACCCCCCCCCCCCTCCCACTGGTTGCATTGTGTACATAACTCACCCCTACCCCCGGACTCTTAATGCGTTCATTCTGAAATCCTCATTTTTACGGTTTATTCCCAGGCCCTTTTTTAAATTCCTGATTTGTTGTGTCTTTGTAATCATCTTCTTCGCTGTTTAGAATAATGTATTTGAATAGTAAAACAAGGTATGAATACTCGTCTAAATAGCATTCTGGGACACATGCTGTTGTTCCTGTAGCCAAACAATTATTTTACATCTGAATGCAATCAAATGTCATTGAGATTTGATGAATAGATGCGTCAAACATGGTCATTATTCAGCATATTTTTCTAAAGATAGAAGGGTGGTAAATTACATTATCTTGTATATGTTTTTTGTTGTTGAAAATATGAGTTTTTGGTTGATTGATTCCTAAATATATAAATTCAATTTTAAATAGACATTGATTAAATTTCGTCAATCAAGATTAACTGTTGTTTGTATTAGTGATAATTCAATAATTTGAACAATTTTCTTAATGTTTAGGAGATACGCATCGGCCTCTGTTGATATCATTCAGTACCGATACATCCACCCAGTATATCAACGCAACATTCTGTCAGGTAACTTTATTTATACATCATTTAATAATACGAAGAGAAACATATCTTAGTATTATCAACAATTCTTAATATTTCCTTCCTTGCCAACGCTAACTGAGTGAATATAATTACAGATATTGGAAGGGAAGCATTGTCATATGTCCTTGTAGGTTTATTTTGCGGTATTTCATTCTTTTTAAATTCAAAATGAAGACTTTAACAATTTTCTCACCCCACGCGGGGGGGGGGGGGGGGGCTTTACTTGCGAGTGTGCGTTATAGTGACACTTTTTGTGAATTATACATGTTATTTTGGGAGGTCTCCTTGAGACGCAAACAAAATAAAAAGTTGCATGGCTAAATAAACTAAAGTGAACTGTACTAAAGTGATGGGATTAGGCAGTGTTAAATGGTTACTTAGAGTTTTCCCTTTATGTCTGGGGAAGGGTACGGCTTCTTTCAGAATTTGATTCGTTATTAAGAGAGGGAGATGAGAGGAAAAAACAGAGGCAAATGGGAAGTGGAGTGAAGTTTAATCCCAACAGAGCTTAGATTACTACTTTCAGTTCTCACTTTTATAAAGAAATAAAAAACGCACATTAATCACATGCTAAGTAGATCAGGATGTTTCAATTTCGTATTGCATTGTACAATTCAATTATGTAAGAATGGAAAGTGAATATCTTTCAGGGCTACAAAGATCGTGAAAAGATAATCACAACCCAGATGCCTCTATCACAGACTGTTACTGACTTTCTTCGTCTGATATACGACTATCGTATCAGTACCATCGTCATGCTCAACGATCTCTTCAAAGAAGATGTGAGTAAATATCTAATCTTTCATTTTCACACTTTATATTACCCCTTCCCCCCCTCAATTTAAATCTTGTGTAATATAGATCAAGATGAAGATATTTAACAGAGACTGTACATGCTAGTATAAAATGCAACTCAACTGTAACCTCCTTCTTAGAAAGTAGAGATGTAGAGATTTTGAGCATAAGGTTGTTTTAAAGAATAGCCTATCCATCAGACAGTATAGTTTCCTTTCATTACCTCTCTTTACCAATGTTTATATGCGCAATTGGTATTAAAAGCGGTTCATTTGAAACCAAAGTATATAGGTCGAGGTGATATCAGTCAAAATTGTAAATTGTGTTCTGTAATCCTTCTACCACTGAGGTTCTCCAAGCTATCATCTTCGCTGAAATTCAAAGTGTCTTCCTTTATCTGTTCAATCACGGAACGAATTCGACTGAACTGCAATGCATTGCTGATGTTCTGTATGAGAATAATTTCTAATCTGCATGCGGTATATTAAACCAATGGTATTTTGACAGGCTTCTTCTACGTACTGGGATGAGGCCAATCCAAACATCAAGCAACCCTTCTCCATGAATGTACTGGACACAGTGGAATCTGAGCATTGGACAGAACGTACATTGGAACTCAAACACAGAAAGGTATGTATTTGGCTTTCATAATCACACTTCTCAAACTTGAGTAATATTCTAGGTATCAAAGTACGTCAAAGGGAAGTATATCATAATCTACACAAATGATACGGACGTTCTGTGTACGATGACTTGTACAAGGTGGAAGATTAACAAAAAGGTTTGTAGACTAGCCTTTGTTTCTTTCAATTGTTGTCATTGAGAAAGTAATAATTTGAACCATAATATGATATAAACAGTAGGCTTGCGGGTGCACCATGTGAGAGAGAGAGAGAGGGTTGAGGAGTCCTGGAAAGGACTCTTGACTCGGTAATCTTTATTGGCGGTGTGTAGTCCATAATATGATATGTCGTTTGACTCCACTAAGCAAACCATCCTACAGAGTCGTTTGCTGGTCTCTCTATTTATGCATTCTTGCTACAAAACGCTTCGCTGCTGAGACTTGTAAAATTTTAGATTTTTAAAATTAGTTATTAATGTGAATGACAACATTTTATCACTTTAAGTTTGGAATTCTCATTATATGAATGTCTTAAATTGCTTCTTAATTTTCATTTTCGATAGAACACAAGAATCATCCAACATTTCCAGTTCTTATCATGGAAGGAAGTGGACTCAGTAGACTTCTACCAGACATTACTTGATTTCATGAACAATGTAACGAGCCAGCAAGGGGGTGATAGCCCAGTCCTTGTACACTGTCTGTAAGTACCAATTGCACTGACTTATTCCCGATTAGAATCTTCCTAAATATAGAGTAACACTGGGTTATGTTCAAAGATGTTTTTAATTTTGAATAATGATAAATTAAAACTTATGGGCATAGATCCGAGCAAGATGTCATACTGTACTTTTGGAAAATGGATCTATATGTCGGCTTATACAAAATCAATTTTTAAATAATTTGTATGAATATCCATTTCCAATGAACAAACTACAGGAATGGTGTTGGACGGACGGGAGTGTTCTGTGTAGTCAAGATGTGTCTAGATCAACTGGAAGTTGAAGACGCAGTCGATGTTTTTCAGATCGTGAAGGCTCTGAGACATGATAACTTCCAGATGATACAGAGTTTGGTAAGTTGAGCATTTCTTTTGTTCTTTTGTTCTAATTCAATTTGAATAGATTTTCAAGGCTTCGATTTGGTTATGATTTTTAATCATGACATTATACTGAAATATCATTTTGGCAAAGTTAGAGAAACGACAACGAGCACATCTTATAAGAATATGAGTTTGTGATTCAAAATGTCGAGGATGGCTGGTTTATAACACGGCCACTTAATTTGTGAACGCGTATATATTTACAAGCATCTCGAGCTTGTTGATTTGCTCATGTTTTATCTAAAATTGGAATGCTTTATTCAGGGAGTTTCTGTCATTTTGTTTCACTATCTTTTAGGAGGATTATAAGTTGTGCTACCGCATTTTAAATCACCTGATGGCGATGTCACAAGAGAACACGCTACAATCCGCTCAGGAGTTTGATATGGAAAAGGATGACGTTCTATCGGAGAGTGTATCGACAAGAACGGGTGATGAAGACTGTGAGGATGTTGAAATTGATCCCATTGAGTACTACGCTCATAACGACGATGATATGGAGGATCAAGACGCGGATAGCAAGGAAGGATTACATGACCTTGAGAAATCTCTAACAAGAGATCTTCACCTTTCCGATTTCGATGAGGTGACCATTACTAAACTCTAGTAATCTGATCTCAACAGTTCCAATTCCTTATTGTCAAAGGGAAACTATTTTATGTGTTAATTCTGTGTCTGTTTGTTCATGGACCTCCTACCAAATAGGTCCATGGTTTGTTTAACGTTCGATCACGTCTCTTGACCAACCTTTAAGACCTTATTGTTAGATGGACCCTGTTTCGAACCCAGACCATTTAGTAGGCAGATTGGAGAGCAGATTCCTTAAACGCTTCTAGAATATATTTTTTAAACATCCTATCAAGATTCTAGGCCTATGATTGGTCAACAACTGCAGACAAGAATTCAACACTGATTGCTGGGCATTATTGGGAAACATAAAAACATTGAGCGGGCAAAGCTTTATTTACGCGTACAT
Source organism: Strongylocentrotus droebachiensis (assembly GCA_035222895.1). NCBI lineage: Eukaryota > Metazoa > Echinodermata > Echinoidea > Camarodonta > Strongylocentrotidae > Strongylocentrotus > Strongylocentrotus droebachiensis. The sequence goes on along the minus strand of JAVYIG010002683.1, from coordinate 5,212 downwards.
TCCAATGACGCAATAACTTATGCACTTGAAATTAATAATGGATACGCGCAGTAGAAACGCATATTTATTGCAGATTGATAAATTGCTCTATATTAATATCTGCATTTACACTGCAATAAAAAAAACGTGGATTTTTCTCACATTCCGGCTATGCAATAAGATGAAAAATTGAAATAAATAAATCCACCTCTGGAGTATGGACTTTTGAAACGCTTGCCGAAGTTTCATCGATTTTTGCAGTGTAAATGCAAACTTCGGTAAGATACCAATTTTTGATCACGTGACTCTCTTCACTTTCGTGCTATTAACGTACATATACGAATACAGGAAACCGACGAGTGGTGAATGCCCACAACTCACACAATGAAATCGGTGTGAGCAAGCTTTGACGGTTTTTGTAATAGTTTTTTTCCAGTAGTGTAAACGATCGTCCCCCAAAACGACAATCTTTCGAAAAGATGTTTTGGATGTATCCCTTTAAGAATATATGTAAGCAAATATGGTATATTATACAAATACTGAATGTTCCAGCATTCAATGTAATGAGATATATGAACCGACATATTCAGGATGTCTTGAGAGATGTCTTCGAGGCCGCAGGTCGATGTTTAAACATAGTGGCAGGATGAAAATTCTGAATTCGGAGGAGAATATATGTTAAATTGAACAACGAAAATGCAATAGATGCTTTATGAAATTGAGGCCATTTGCGATCTCATGCAATTATGCTGAGTCGGGTCCTCTTGATTTGATTAAGGATGCCTCCACGTCAGAAGCGCGCAGATATGATACCGACGTTAAAACTATGGCTCATCAGTGATCTCAAGATTGTACTATGCCTCAACTTTGTCTCGGGGCACAGTGCAGTTTCGAGATCATCTATGTTTAACTGTGCACCTCAAAGCAGCCACTCTTTCACTGCTTTGAGAGGCGTGTAGCGGATGGGGATAGACCGGGGACCCGTGGACGACTTTCAAACAAGATTGTAATTTGTAGAGTGGAAAATTAACATGAGGCTATTAATAAGGATATTCAACACTATGTAATTCTTGCTATGAAGTGATATATCTCAAAATGTCTTGAAGATTGTATTTCAGTATGTAGGCATGGTATGTGTACTCTGCAGTACAGGCAACAAAGTGGGATATCTCAAACTGTTTTACAATAACAAAAAGTCTGGATGTACGATTAGGTTGACGAGGCCTTCAATGTTTTGTTTAGTAAGAATGAAATGTGAAATATAAGGTAATGATGTAAGAACTTGTTAGAAGGAATTGTGCACTATGGATGAAGTGAATTATGAACAACAGTAAACACAATCATATAGGGTAGGTGTGGGGAATTGGAGACCCTTAAGCACATTTGCATAAACATGAAAAATGTTACACATACAGAAAGTTTTGTATTCTCTTCAGTAACTTCTTCTCTTTATCTGGTAACAAAATTGTAGTCATAATGTAACTGATTAATAAGATAACAATGATTAATGACGTCATCACCAAAGGTCTCTCATTGCCTACATGTGTAGGTTATAAGGGACAGTTACAAATCGAGACATTTTAAATACAATTTGAATGAAAAAGGGATTGTTATAGTTAGTTCAAACACTTATTGAAAGAGATATATGCAGCCAATGAACTTACTGTAATTTGAAACGATTTTAAGACAATGCGGCCAAAAATATTTCTGTAGTTTGTTGTTTACAGTAATAAAGGTGCTTTAAATTATGTTTAAATACTTTCAGAATAATTTTCTGGCAATGTGACTTTTACATTGATCAAACTCACAGAATAGACACAACTTCTTAAAATGAAATGCATTCAAATTAGAATGGTGACAAGGACAACCAAATATGTTTCATGATAGTGCCTTTCAACATTAAATGAACAACTGGGGAAAGTAGGTCCCCTTTCTTAAACATGGTGTCCCCCATTACCTTCTCACATTTCTGATCAGACACCATTCATAATGTGCATTGCAACACCCATTCACAACACACAATGGCCGAAAGTTTTCTGTGATGGTTGGCACACTTAATAAACTTCCTTTTAAAACTACTTTTTAAGAGCCACCCCTAAATACATTAAGTGAAAATTGTGTTTTTATATCAGAGCAAAATCTTACGATCAAAATTGATTATCTTGGTCAATTTTGCCAATTTTCTCGGAGAAAGAACGCATTGTAGTCTTCGAAACGAATTGGATATATGCAGTAGTGTTGTTAAAGGCCACATATGGCGCTATAGCAACATTGGAGCCAACACGGACATACAGTGATGGGTTCAAGCTTGGTGGTCTCCAATTCCCTACGGTCTCCAATTCCCTACACCTACCATAAGCGTTCTTTTAGAAACAGATATGAGCACCCCCGAAATCTTAGCTGCACATTTCTAATCATTAGTTTCGGTAATGTATACGATTATGGTTTGCTCGCAATAATCCACCCGTTAGGCATGCTAATGTTGATGTACTTTTCTGTATATGCGAATTTGCTTTTTTTTGTTTATGTTTAGAATAAGAATTGTAATTTTCTTTCCCGAGTGAGGAAATATGTCACTAAAACTATTCTCTATGAGCTAACACCAAAGGTATTCACACAAAAAGAAAATATTAGTTTCTTAAAGTCATTTTGGCCTATTAGTAGTGAATGTAGAATGGTTGTAGAAATTTGAAGAACGTTACATTTTAAATTCATGATGATTTTGCAATAAATTCTATGCACTATAAAATCCATATTAAAACCATGTTCATGCGATTTTTTTTTTTGTTATCGAGTATACATCAGGTACATGATTCCTCCACCTCATCTCACCCCTCCCTTTCTCTCTCTCTCTCATTATTTTTATCACACAAACACACACACGCCCAAACAAACGCCCATTCATCTTCTCTCCGTTTGTCTGACTCTGTCTCTCTCTCTCTCTCTCTGTCTCTTTATCTCCTTTGTATTGTACTTATCATAGACATATCTTCTATTATTCCGAATAAATGATGGTTCTCATCCCCTAGAACTGGAAATTTACACAGATTAGTTTATAAGATGGGTAGAAGATCCCTGCAATCTGATTGGTCAATTACCATGTAATTATTTTAACTGGATTCAAGCGATATCGGCGATCGATACCACTGATATCCTTTTTTAAAAAATAATTCTCTCTTTTTTTTTCTTTTTTTAATAATTTGTTTTTTATTTAATTTTTTTGATAAATTTGTTTGGGTGATAAATATTTGTTTTTCGTGTTTTTTGATAATTATAATCTGTCTAAAAAATAGATAAAAAAATCTATAATTTTTTTTTTTTTTAAAGTTTAATTTGCAATGACCATTTTTTTTTTTTTTTTTTTAAATTTCATGATAAGTTAAAAATCATGCGTCCGGTAAAAAAAATAATGCGTCCGGTAAAAAAAATTACTATGCATAATTTTGCCATGCATCCGGTAAATCTGTAAAATAACAACATTTTGTATTTTTGACAATTTTTGGGGCCCCATCTTATAAAACAGATGATGCACAGGTTTAATTCGTGGGTCGGTGGAATTGTGTGCACGCGGTACCTTTGAATTTGATCTAAAACCATTCAAAGGTACCTTGTGCATACAATCCCTACCGACGCCCTCATTTGTATACAATATTATGCTTCTCAGAGTATTTTAATATCTTCCAGAATCAATCGGCACATGTTGACATCTAAATCGATTCGAAAAAAATATCAATCTAGTATCTCTAAAGATTGTAATATATATGCTTGAATATGCGATGATTTAGGGAATTTAAATTTTCAAAAATAAAACATGCGACAGATTCTATGGTATGTTTAAATCACTGTGAACTTAACATCTAAGAGGAATTTAAATGATGAAATCGAATCCCTTTCCCGCGTGTCATCTTACAAGCCCTGATTTTTGACGTTATGGCGTCACACTGGTCACGTAATCAACGATTAATTTTGAGTGGGCTGAACTAGTTTTTTTCCTTACTACCAGGAGCGCAAAACACACTGGTCTAACGTGCACCCCCTGTAAATTATGTATCTAATTTTGCAAGGTCGAACATTGTTCTTGCTTTTTAACTTTTCACAAAGACCTCTAGCGTTGATAGATATGAAATGAAAACAAAATCATGATATTGAATTTGATATATATGAATTCTTTGTTAATATTGTAATATAAAGTAACAAGATATTCTATTTTTCAGTTCATTAGGAAGTCCTTTTATAACTAACCATGTCAAAAGTATGACCAGAGTAATGCAATATAATACAAATAGCTTCCTCTTACCATGTCCGATATTATATCAGTTAGCTAAATTATTTCTTTTTTGTAGGAAAAGTTGCGGTTTCCTTTTTCATCGATCTTCCCGCTTTTTTGGGGTATATTTCGATAATTGCAGGGGTGATGGTGTTTCAGGCGTTTCAGGCGAGACGTCTGATTCGGTGTACTCGCTATCGCTGCGCTCATTCCTTGGTTGTTTTCTAGCTGATATGCTTTTTGCGCTTGCGATTACTTCGATATTTGCCCCAGCAGGTGTTGAGCTAGTCCAGAATATGGCCTATTTGAATTTGATCTCCACCACACCAACGCAATATGCGACCTCAACCCTACTTACATACTGCAAGCAGAAGATGGCGTGATCTTTAAATTAGGACGCCCGGCGAGAAAATGCTTAGACTGGGCTTATGATAAGATAAGATAAGATAAGATTTTATTCGTCTTTCTTTCAAATGACATATAGAGCATAACATTGGATCATTACACATTTACAATGCAAAATAACAAATTATGGCAATGATAAAAGCAAAGTTAACTAAAAGAAAGACGAGGAGACCCTGGTAAAAGCAGAGCTTGTAATTATTAGAGTCCCCTCTGAGCCGGATAAACATGATGAATATATATTTGTGACTACCTAAGAATAAAATAGGGAAAAGGGGGTATAACAAAACAAGAAGTGTACACACACACAACAGCAACAACAAAACGAGAGACGAGACTAGACAAGACGGGAGAAAAGAGAAAATATGAGAAATAATAGAAGACTACAGTACATCGACAATAGGCACAGCACACAACGGGCACAAGACAACAGGGGGAGGGAATAAGAGGTTGACAATCTGAAAATATTCAGTTAGACACATATCAATATCAAGAAGAAAATTTACATTTATAGTAAATACATAATATATCTTGGCACCATAATATCTACAAAAATGAACTACT